>VZTY01035169.1:0-56534 GCA_013400935.1 Turnix velox
TATGATTCTATGATTCTTCCTGCAGTTCTACTCAATTTTTGTCAGACTTCCTAATTTCTCCTGATTCCTCTCATTTTACACACTTCAGTAACTGTATTCACACACCGACTTTGACACATAAGCTTTCATTCTCTTTTCTGTTTCACTACCTCCCTACCATCCAGTCCTGGAACCTAGCTGAACGTCTGAATCTTGGTCTCAGGCCATGATGCTTTATGCCATCATGGGAACATGTAACCAAAGCAACAAACATGAGCGCGCTATCACTGTATCTGCTGATCTGTGGCATTTGTTTTAATGCAGACACCAAGCTGTTTGCTCTAACTACTGAAGTACTTCACTTTCGTCAGTGGGCTGAAACCCCTGTGGTCCTTTCAGGAGGCAAGCTGAAACTTTTTGCTAGTATAATAACTATAGCTCTTCTCTCAAGAGCCTGATTTTCTAGAAAGCCACATGAAAACTTTTAGGTCATGTGCCACTGTGTTGTACAAGTCTTAAAAAAAATGAATGAAACCTCATCAGGCAGCACAATTTACCTTGTCTTTTCTGGGCCCTCTCTTGAGGGATATCTGTTGCACTGGGATTTTATCTTCCAGTCATGTACGTTCTATGACTATAACAGGCTCATTACTATTTTCTTGGGCAAACTGAACTTTAACTTTCTCTCAATTGAGCTCACCAAAAACTCCACTGGCTCCTGTGGAACAGAAAATTCTTTAATATAGGATACTACCCCCTCTTTTCAATGTTCCAAACATGACCAAAATATTCAACAACATATGCATATGTTAGTTTGATAGATATCAAGTATTCTCTTCATGGAATGGTGTATATTGAGCAGAGTCCTGAAAACAGGCAGATCTGCCTACATGAGCTTTTCTTTTCCTGAACCCCTGAAATTTGAAAGGAACAGCACACAGTATTTTCTCCAGGGCATGAGAGTAGCCCTCACTTCCCAGGCCATTTGCTTAAATTGCGTAGGCAACGTAGGTGAAGTCAGCACCCCAGCATTAGGCAATGAAGCACCAATACATCAGTCTTTTTGTGAACCTCCCATGTACTTGTCTCTAACATTTCATTGCTTTATTCTTTCTTTCTATGTCAACTTTCTTGCTCTAATAAGTACCAAGTTCTTCATGCATACAAAGCAGGAATAATGCATAGTATTGAATAATGCATATTCCTACTGAAAACTAGTGCAAGTTTATTGTACTCTTAACCACAGATAGCATTTCAATGTTGGGGGAGTCAATTACTACATTCAGAAATTAACAATGGTATAAAGTGAATAAATTATCTTCTGTTGGCATCTCTGTTTTTTAAGGGTAGGCAAACTAAAAATCCACCTATTTGTTGAAGCAATGCAGAAAGCAGCAAAGCACATTTTCAAAGAGAAACATACTGTAATCTGGCAATGGTTAACCTTCTGATTTGTTCCATGTTTATTTGGGTGTCAAAACCTTTCATTCCTGTTTTTAGGATCAGGCACATAGTTTGCACAGCAGTAGCACTTGGTTTCCTAGCACTGCTGCTTATATGAAGCTGGGTGTGGACTATGAGAAACCTTCAATACTTCATTGCAAAGCTCATACCCAGTAGCTTTTTGGCACTGCTCAGCACTGTTTACAAAACTAATTACTCCTATAATTTGAGTTTGGATTTCTGTTTTTCTGCTTTTTAAAAAAATAAACAGGCACAAAACTAAGGGGAAAAGAAAAAAAAAAAGGAACAAGAGAATTCTTTCACAGGCATTATTGGAGATTCTCGTGCCTGTTTTTAGGAAATCAGTCATCAAACTGCAAAATCTGCATCTGTGTTCTGTGGCATTCACTTTTGGGTACGAATACTATTTATAAAGATCAGTCCATCTACCTACTGAGTCTGGGGCCCAAAGGCTTGTAACACTACTGCAGAAAGGGAAATACAGCTTTATGGAGAAGTCCTTCCCTTCTTCTCCTCAGAAAACTGAAAGCTGAGGATTGAGACACAGTAGTTACAGCAAGTTTGTATGCCCTATGAGAACAGACTTGTAGCTTGAAGCCAATCTGAGGTCCCAAGTGGACTGAGATTTTTGACAGGCTTCTTGGTTTTGCTAGCATCTCCAGGGCTCTCTAACTGTCATAACTTGGTATTTGGAATAATTATATTCTCTTCCAGGAGAACTGTTCCAAGGAGAGGAACCCACAGATTGCACATATGGCTCTTAGAGCTGCAGGAAGCTTCTCCTGAACATTGTCAGTTGCTTCAATTTTCCAAGCTCAGTCTTATGTAAAAGTGTTTTCTGTTCATGGTGCTCTCTGAACCAGCCTGGTGAGTACAGAGAGTGCTCTATATGCTCTTTCCTTGATATAAATATCCTCTATTTATTAGATACGGTGTTCTATTTAGTTTTATCTCCTGAATTGGCAACAGCCTGCATTTTACTTCATTACCTAGTGGAAAGTCCAAAAATGCAGACATTAAATAACTATTTGTAGCACTATGCCCTTAGTTTAAATAATAACGGGTAATACCCTTCCATCCTCTCTAGGCCATGCTAAACCAGAACATCCCAGTAAGCAAAAAGACTGGAATCATGAATTCCAGTTCCCACCTAGATGTTGAACTCAGGTAAGTAAGACAATGGAGCACTGAGCTCCCACAAAATACTTTCTTTGAACTCCTCCATCATCTAAACAGTTCAGTTAACCAAACCTATTATCCTCTTGGTTCTCAAGTTGAGAAACAGAAAAATAACTTCTTTGATGATCCATAGACAAATAAAATTAATATTTTATGTGTCTCTGCTGGTAAGTGAAAGAGGTAGTTTGTGGACAGCGAAAATGCCAGAAATAAGGAAGCAGGAGTCAACTTACATTATTAAGTTGTACTGCTTCATTAATCACAACCTTTATTACATTGCTCAAATCCAAATCCATTCTGCTTCTTCAGAATGCATTTGATCCAAACCAAGTGCTCTTAATACATCTTTGACATCTGCTCTAGCAGCTGGGTATCTGCTAGTATTGCTCTTCAAAAATGTCAGGAGCCACATGTACTGTGGCCATTCTAGCCCTTCTGATTTAAGGTACTGTAGAGGGCAATGAATTACCTTAAAGGAGCCACTCTGGAAAGCCCTAAGTTTTATTCTGGATCCCTGCCAGCCACACTACTTCCTGAGTATGAACAATCAGACAATTGAACTGATTTGACTTTGCCACTCCTGGAGTTTCATTGCCTTTAACCTTGGTACGTAATGATGGTAATGCCATTCTAAGTGCTTCTCCTACCAGGGGGAATATAGTTTGTTGGCTCAAGTAGGGAACTCATTTTTTTTAGGTGGAAACTGCACTGATTTGCAGCGAGAGAGAAAATAGATTGAGCATTATGTTTTGAATGCAGCTTCTATTCTTTCAAGCCTTTTGAAGATGGGAGTGCCCAGATATATTTACTTTTTTTTAAATTGTAAGCTCATTACTAAACAAGGCTGGGCTTAGGTATTTTTTAGTTCCTCTCTCCCCTGAGGAACTCTTCAATTTCTACTAAAGACTCAATGACATCAACCTAAAAAACTTGTAACTTCCTGACTCCAAAAAGAAAAAGGATGATTAGGTTTGATTGTGGGCTGCATTAAATAGGGAGGCAATTGTTCCTCTCTGATGAAGGTGCTGTAAAAGAAGAGTTTTCTTTTCTTAGCAGCAGAAGGTGAAGAAATAAGAACCCATCAGTTAAACTTTCCATTCCACATTAGGGAGGACATAATTCAGAGTCCTCAGCTTTCCAGACACTATATTGCCTACTTTCTTTCCTAAGAATTTTCCAGTGCAATCTCATGTTTTCTGCTTCTGCCCCTCTGACCTGGTAAGAGCTGGGAGATGGGAAGAAGATGAAACTGAACAGCAGTTTAGTGGCTTTTATGATGACGTGGCCTCTTTCAGATTGAAGACTTTTGACAGAGGCATCAACTTTGTCCACAGATATTGCAGTCAGAAGAAACTGTTGGATTCTTCTGTTCTGACCAACAGGAACCAAAGACTCCTGTCCAACAATGTCCAGGTCATTGAGCAGGAACTACTGTGCTAACTGAGGCCTCTACAGGGACCTCATGTTGTAGGAGAAGCTTTTCCAGTCATACCACAACATGCAATCTCTGACTCGTATTTCCTAGCAAATCTCAGTGTGATAAATTATGGGGACTTTGATTAATGCATCAGCCTCTGAACCATATAGTGTATGGACTAGCATGCATTCCCTGTTGTCATTCCTACAATCAGTAACATCCAGTAAAGTAGGAGAGTGGATGCTGATGACTTGGTAGACCTTAAATGGTTGCAACTGACCTCACCACACCAGAAGGTCTTCTGAGAAATCAGGGAATGCTGAGGAGCATCTCCAAGGTCTGAATGTACCCAGGGAGATGGAGAGAGATGTTGCTCCCTCTGAGAGCAGGAGGCAAGCCCAGAAACACAGTGTCAGTACTCTGTGGTGCAGGTTCTAAATCCGGGTCTTCCTAAGAAATTCTTTATATGAAATAAAAAGATAGTATTTTCTTTTAAATATAATGAAAAAAATGTAGCTGGTTTATACAATTATATATTACCTATCAATGCAATATTCCTCATGGGAGAATTGTGTGCACATGAAAATTTCATTTTTCACTTAAATAACAATAGATCTTGTGCTAGCTGTGTTTTTTCTTTGGTTTTTGTTTGTTTGTTTGTTTTTTGTTTTGTTTTTACTCTTTTGACTGTATATGCCCTTACTAGTATCAGTCACAAACAGTCTCAAACATTTTTGGTGGATAACATATTTTCCTGGGAGCTATTTGAAAATAAAAAGTGTGTTTTCATTGTAATCACTGAGTGTTTTCCAAGTAAAAGAAAAAAAAAAAGGATTTCTTATTTCATATAAATATCTGAAGTAATTGGTTTAGTTCAGTGATTTGTAAAAGGCACGGTGCCTATGCTTTGCTACTGTTAGAAGAAGATGAAAATCGTTCATATTTTAGTAGAGCTTGGTGTTCATTAGCAAGCAGCACTGACAGTTAGAAGTTGTAACCTTAAATCCTGTGAACAACCACAGCTTCTCGGCATTCTGTTTCAGTGATATGACAGGATTGCAGAATTTTTTCTGAAGGATGAAAATTTTATAATTCAGACTCACTTGCCCAGAAGTCACTCTGAGACACTGGAATGATAAGTCATCTCAGAGAGTGACAGAGTGGATGTAATCAGTAACCCAGATGGCAGCAAGTGAATGAGGAGTCATTGACAAGACAGTGTTTATTTGGTAGCATCTGCAAAGGTTACAGTAAAGATGAAGACAGTGCTTATACCTTAGACATGTCAATAAATAAATAAATTTACAGATACCAAATCATCTGCTTGCCTAAAATGATAGCAGTCACCAATGATAAGAGCTAGCAACTGCAAAAGATAGTGTTAAAACTTGGTGTTGTCCTCCTTTCAATTAGCTATATAATGGTGTTATGGTTTCAAGTATGGGCAGAAAATATTAATTTCACCAGTAGAATTTTTTTGCAAGGTATTTGTCTTGCAAAATACTCCACACTTCCCTAAGATACATGGATAGCTACACAGCATGTTTCTAGCTTCAAGCTCACTGAAGAGGTATTGATTTCATTTGATAGAATCTTATATGTGTCCCTGCCTATGGCAGGGGGGTTGGAACTTGATGATCTTTAAGGTCCCTTCCAATCCAAACTATTCTATGATTCTATGATTCTATATTAACTTTTACACAGAAGCCACTGATGCTCTAGGGATGACTCTTCAAAAGCATGGCTTTCAATCTCTTCTCTGTTATAAGACAGAGAGAGCAAGAAGAAAATTAATAACATGTTTATAAAGGAACTTTAGAAGAGATGGAAGTGCCCCTTGAACGTTTTTTCCTTTGTAAATTTCCCTAAAGTGAAGGCCGTGGCAGTTCAGCATTCATGGCAGGGAAACATGTTGGCTAAGGAACAAAAAGAAGGCATTTTCTATTTGGTATCACACTGCTCCTATGTGAGTCACAGAGTCTGAGTAATTTAAAGGAGGGCAAAGCCTATCAAGCACTACAGCAATTTCAGTGATGCCATTTTTGCAACTGAATCAGTTTTTAAACAGAATGAAGGCAGGGGGATAGAGAATGCAATTTTTAAAGCCCCATCCTGATTTCAGTTAGAAAAGTTAACTTTCTTTCTAGTGATTGCTTCAAAAGTCATGTCAATAATACCTGATTTTTTTTAGTTGCTGCTGAGTGATGTGTATAACGTTCAAGGACTTTTTCAGCTTCCCCTAGAAGCACAGACAAAACAATGGAATGGCCAATGAAATATTACATCCACAGAAGCTATTCTCAGTGTGTATGCAGGATTAACTGTGGGACAGAAATAAGCAGTCACTACTCAGGATGGTCCTCCTACCCCACCTTTTTTTTTTCCTTCTCCTCCCTTAAGGGGAAAGTGTACAGCTACATGGGTCTAGCTGCTGAATGGGGCTTTTTTAATTTCAAGAAAGCTCAGCATTTGCCCAAAATTTCTATTAATTAGTTGTATTTAAAGCATCTATCCCAAGGGCTTTATTAGGACTTGTCTAAATCTGCTGATCTGAATCTTAAGCTCTATTCTGCAGTTACTTTTGTAGGGATTTTGAAGAGAATTATTGCTAAACCACTGATGGCAAAATTCCAGGTTTTCCTTTAAACTATGTATCCTATGTGCTTAAACTCTCTTTGAACACAAGAACATTGTGACACTGGAGTTACCTGAATTATCCATAATGTCCATGTACTGGGGAGAGATGTGAGAAATCTGAGACCTTAAGGAGAAACAAATGGAGGTCAAATAAGATACCCAAAAGAAATGCAAACAGGACCACCTCTCTGACCAGCTGATCTGAACCCTTACATGTAGAACACCTACCAGATGAAACACCTAGAACACCTACCAACCTGTCAGCCTTACTTCTGTGCCTAAGAAGATTGTGGAAAAGATTATCTAAGAATCTGTTCAAAGGCATATGGAGAACAGATTCAAGATAGCCATCAAGACTTCACCAAGGGCAAGTTCTGCTTGAGCATCCTAGTGGCTTTCTAAAGTGGACAGCAGAAGACCAATGATTATCATCTGTCTGGACTTCTATAAGGCCTCTGACATGATCCCCAACAACATCCATCTCTCTAAGTTGGAGAGATATAGATTTGATGAGTGGACTGTTTTGTGGATAAGGAACTGGCTGGATGGCTGCATCCAGAAGGTTGTGGTCTATGGCTTAATGTCTGGATGGAGAGGAGTGGTAAATGGTGCCCCCCAGGGATCTGTTATGGGACTGGAGCTCTTCAGTATCTTCCTCAATGACATAGTGGAGGTGAGTACACCCTCAGCAAATTTGTAATTGACAACAAGCTGAATGGTGCAATCAAGACCTCTTCCATGGGGTCAGGCTGATAGACAGGCTGGTCAGCCTGGAAAGGTGAAGGCTTCAGGGAGCCTATAATTTCCTGGGCGGGGCTACAGGAAGGCTGGGAAGGGTCTGTTGATGGGGCATGTAGCAATAGCAAGAGGGGCAATGGCTTTAAACTAGAGCAGGGCAGGTTTAGTTTAGAATGTTCTTTACCGTGAGGGTGATAGCACACTGGAGAAGTTGCCCAGAGTGGTAGTCAAAGCCCCATCCCTGGAGGCATACAAGGGGAGGCTTGATGAGGCCCTGAGAAATCTGATGTAGTGCAAGATGTCCTTGCTTCCTGTAGGGGGGATAGACTAGATGAGCTGTTAACATCACTTCCAACTCAACACATCATATGATTGCATTCTATGATTCTAAGAAAGATTTTTGAGATTGAGAACCATAGCCACACACAGTTTTACTGTGTGCCTGTAGGGGGAGGTAATGCTTATATTGGAATAGAACTCTTCTGGGATTAGAGTCCCTTCATTAGAAACAATTGAAGCTCTTAAGTTTCTGTAAATCTCACATCTCTCATATACACAGACCACTGAAGCTATGATAAAATTTATGCATAAACAAGAAGGTAAGCAAACATTTTCCAGGAAAAAAGCATGTTCTGTAACAACAAAATCACAGTTGCCTTTGCTAATAAACAGGCATTTCACACCTGTAAGCAGAACATTATCAGTCTTGGTTCTCCCAAAGCAATCTGCTAGCCAGTTTTCAAAGGCTATTTTTAGACTTCTCTTGGCGACAGTGGTGAGAAGTGAGGTTAATAGTGGAGGAGTAAAACCACGAAGAGGCAAAAAATTGTTTAGCCAGATTTTGATTTGTGCAGTAGAAATGCTGAACTGTATGAGCATGTTGTTTTGGGTATGTTCACATTTCATGAGACAGTTCCCACTATGAAGTCATTGGTCACAGTGCATGCTAATTATGTTTGAATACATCCATGATACAATATAATCCAGAAGGCTTCATTTGCATGGATTTGCAATTAAGTGAACACCTGTAAGTATAAAATCCTTCTGAGCTATTGTTTCATCTTAAGCATTTCTTTGAAAAACTGCAATGTGCAAATTGTCAGGCACGTAGGAGTACATTACAGTGATACTTAACTAGCACAAGAGAGTAGTAAAGGATGCCTTGAAGACTTTTGTATAACTGCTTCAAATTTTTTTTACTTTTTTACTTACAAAGCAATTGCTATTTGCCAGCCAGATTTTATGAAAACAACTTTCTGTCTCTCAGCAAAAGTGGACATTTTACTATAACTTCTTTTCCTAGGCAGGCTAAAAAATTGGTAGCCTTAAAATAGCAAAGATAATGAAACAGGAAAGATGAACTACATAAAATCATTTGATGTTGTTTTAGATAGCACTGCTTCTGGTTTTCTAACTGAAAAAAATACAGGCTAGTCTGTCACAATGTGATAATACTTATCTAAATCCCAACTGCATTTTTAAGGTTTCCCTGGCTTGAAGCATCTAAATACAATAATATTTTTATTTCATATGGCTAGTAAACTAATCAGCTTCATGGTGCCTGAAACTAGATGTTTATATATGAACTACCTATTAGTCCCTAATTATTTCAAATGGGTATGAAAACTCCAAATGAGTCTTAAAGTTTTAGGACTTGAAAACACAATCATTCTAACCTGCACTTAATACATCTCTGCACCCAAGGTTGCTTGCTTTTATTGTGATGTGAGAGACATTTAAACATATGAATGGCTTTAATTGTCTGCATTAGTCCTGCTCAAGCCAGTAATGCTATAAGCATTTGACAGTTTGCAAAATAAGGCCTTTATATATCATCTTTTTAAATTTACTTCTGCTTTAATTTTAATGTCCTGAAAATTAAAAGATAGTCTCTTTGAAAGACACTTTCTTCATCTTTGAGACCGAGAATTTTCCATCCCTCAGTATTATTATTTGACACACACAAACTTAAAAATATTTGATATTTTAATTATTTATTTTAAATACAGTATTTCCATTAAGATAAGATAACCTTTTCTTACATTCCTGTGTAGTTTGCCTTCAAGCATTTCTTACATTGTTTTGCTTTTCTGGTAGCTGAGGCTTCCTCAAATTAGAGAAATAAATGAATAAATATAACAATTTCCATATTCAAAAGTTGCAGCTCTAATTTAAATTGCAAACCAGAGCTACTTTTGGAGCACTGGTGGAGCAACACACTATACTTAATTCAGTAGGTTAAGAGAAAACCTGAAAATAAGTACAGACTCCTGATGTTTAGCTTTTTGCGTTTCCCCTTTGGAAATGCATACCTGTGCCTTTTTCAGGCACATCCATGTGATTTGAAGGGATGGTGAAAAAAAATTAAACAACAGAATTTATTTTCTTATAGCTTTTTTTAATTTTGCATTAAAGAAAGGAACTTCATCAACATTGATTGTCATTTACAGAAAACATTCAAAAATCATGTGTGCATTATTATGGAATGCTAACATTATTGAACTAATAACTTACAGGACATAAAAAAAGACAAAAATCTATTACATTCTAAAGCAATATAGAACCTTTTCATTTGACAGGGATGCTGGTTCTACAAAATTCATGGTATAAAATAAAACCCTCAATGGTCACTTTCTAAATGAATCAGGCTGTATTTTTACTTACATACACATAAATTAGGTCGTTTATATCAAACAAGGGAGAAAAATCAGAAGAAAACTGCAGACATAAAATTGCTGGATGACTTGACTCCATGGAAATCAGTGAAGAGTTTTGCCATAGATTTCAACGGAGCCAGAATTTTACCCAGTATGCCACGGTTCTTTTGCAGTTTTTGCTTTTAGCATCTACAAGCCAGTTAAGATACATCGTAATTATTATACAATTAAGCTTAAAAAGAAACTAAAAATTACTGTTGACTCTATGAGGCATTTGATTTAAAAAGGAATTTTTGTTCAGTTTTTGAGAGTGGCTCATTCTAAGTGTTATTCTCACTTTGTTTTTTATGCCACTTCTTGACAGGCAGTGCAGCTCCTGTGTGTTACCAACAGTAGTAAGCATGCTTATCAAGTAGCAAACAACACACCCTCAAAATTCAAATCAAATTGATTGACCACAATGTAGTTATAGCCAAGCACCATGTAATTCAGGGCTTGGAGATCTGGGTCTTGACATCACATTTCACTGTAACAAAATGAACTGGAAATAGGATAAAAACATTAGATTTTTGAAAATGGGAAGTATATGAAAAATCAGTTTCTCTCATAATCCTAAAAGCAAGGAAGCATTTTTAGGGATACTTCAAAAATATCAGAAAGCTTCATTTAAATCTAAATAACTATTTTAATTCTGTTTTTCTTTTTTATAAATTGGTAATGATAAAATACTAGACATTAAAATCATATTAGGATGCTGGAAAAGCATCCAAATACTTTGCATGTTATTTATGCTCCTGCTTGCGCTATTATAGCTGTTGATAAACTATTGATAAACTGGACATAATTTCTTTTTCTATTATGATTTTTAAACCACGTATTTGGTGAAGGTCAGTTATGGCTTCAGGTTACAGCTAATGAGTGACCTGACTTCAAATCTGAATAAGAAATTTAAGACATACAAAAATATTTTGCTCATTGGAAAAAAAGAAAGGTTTCTGTTAATATAATCCATGCCATAAGGATGTAGGGAAACAATATATGCTTGAATAACCTTTCTTCAAATTATAGTAGTCAAATGCAGTCTGCAGGTATTAATACAATACTCACTGTACAGACTCACTGGGATCATGCTTCATTGACAGTCCCATCTTATTCTTTTTTCCCCATTACAAACAGAAGTATACACTAAACATCAATGGCTTGTCAAAAGGCTTTATCTATAACAATCAGTTTCCATAAAAACTGAGGAGTGCATTTCACTTACAGGAAGCAAGTACACAATTTGCTCTTTGATGTTTTTCCTGTTTAAAAAAAATGGTTACAAATTCTTATGCTTAAACATAGAAAAAATCAGTGTATTCACTGTCCCAGGTTATTTACAGCAAAAATTACAGAGACAGCATACATAGAATCAGACCTTCCACAAGCATGTATTAAAAGTAATTACATATGCAAAAATACTTTATTTGTCGTCTACATTTCTACAACACATACTCAGTTTTCTATCTTCTCGCTTTGTTTGTTTAATTTTTAAGTAGCTTTCTTTAGTGTTAATCAGATGAGGCAGTGAGTGCAGCTGCAAAATAAGGGATTTCGCTGCTATTCTGATTCCTGGTTTCTTTATACCATCCATTTACTATAACCAAAACAATTAGTTTAACATGGGAATTATCTCACAGCAATTAGCATAAATCTCAAAATATCCCATGCATTTGATTTCACTGCGAGTTGATAAAAGCTTAACTTTCAGTTGTGCTTTATCTGTGGCCACAAGTATAACAGTGGAGCTGTTCCCTGTGGCCTACCAGAGGTCACACTGCCATCATGCAAGAGGCAAAGACTGTCACGGGTAGTTCACTTGCTGTGCTACTCAGTGGCTTCTGAAAAATAAGTGCACAAATAAATCCTCATCTAGAGGATGAGAATGTGTGGTCCATACTCTGGGTTAAATGAGTATTCACATTTCTTACTAATAACAAAACACCTTTTTTTGCCTGATTCTGACATTGAAGTGACACATTAAAAAAACACAAATGTAGTGCATTTGAATCTGAATCCCCAAAGTCAACAGCCTAACATAGTTACTTTGACTTATTAAGCTGTGTGTCTAATCAAGATAAGTGCTTTTTTATTTTTTTAATTTTTTTTTTTAAATAAGCTGGTTTTATCTGGAACAGTCTTCAAGGTAAAGCCTGTTCTTTCCTGTTCTTTGTGGTTAGCCATCCTGCCCCTGCTTGTTTTTTAATGCAGTTGTATTGCAACCTTATTGGTTGCCCAAATATGGGACTAATGTGATCACAACATTGAAAACTATGAGACATTTTTAAAATTCTGTCCAGACAAAGTTTTATACTGAACACAATTTACTGCTGCCAACATATAGCTATGAACAAGGGCCTCAGCCTTTTTTTGAAGCACATACATTTTTCTCAACAGCAGTATCTTTGATTACAAGTTAGCAACTCCATCCAATGAATTCAACAAATATGCAAAAAAAATTGGCCTATCCACATCAGATGTTTTTTCTTTATGTTATTGTACAGAAGACCACATGCAAAGCAAACAATTTCTGAAAGTACAGTTACAAAGAAACACGACTGATTTATTGCTGCTATATCCAATGTTTTCTTTCACTCTGCCTATGTACTGTACTTGAATTTTGAAGCTGATGAAATTATGTAAATGTAGGATGTCAAGTTGCTGAACTCACTGTGAACAGTATTACCTGCTGCCTGCATCAATACTCAGGAATTATCACTCCCAGAGCATTTTGTGCATTGCCTTATTCCCTCAGCACGAATGAAATGCAACAACAATCCTCTGACTCCTCCACCATGTTGCTGGACATTCAGGCTGACTTTTGTGGAGAATTACTGACTTGGGATCTATCACTGTAGCATTTTTACATCTTTTCACAATGGCTTTTGTCTGTCAGCTGCATGCACAAGTGGCTTTTACAGTCAAGTGATCTGCTGCAAACTGCTTCTTGGATGATAAACTACAGGGTTTATTGTCACACAGCCTTGCAGGGACACTCATACAGGGACAATACAGAAAAGTGAGGTTATGGAGGCTGGGAAGAAGAAGAAAAAGTAGCCTACTTCCTACTTTCTGGGTGGACTTCTCCCCTTACAGGCTGCAGGTAAGGATCAGCTTTGAGAAAGAGCAAAGATGAATTATTTAACACTCTAGGCACCATTTAATTTGATCTAGATGTGAAAGGAAAAGGAAAGAGAAGGAGGGTACTCTGAACAGAAGAGTGTTCTTGTTAAGAGGCAGGTATCATGCACTTCAAAGTCACATGGCTCCTAGTGATGGGACAGTTGTCAAAGAATATTATTATGAAAGTCTTGATAGATAAGGATGTTGGCCTCACTTTTTCAACTCTCGAAGTTGTCCACCCATCTTCTAGGTGTAGGGAATTCAAAAGATGGGATGAGTCAAAACTAATACACAATCACTGTAAGAACAATGATCACACTCAGATCTGAAGAAAATCTCTTGGTTGGAGATAAAGAATTAACTTAATGACAGGCAGGATTATATCTTTTTGAGAGTGCTCTAACAGGTTTGAAGAAAAGGTGGTATAAAGCTAGGGATAAGCAGAAGCACATTTGAAAATTCTAGGAAATGGGAGCATTCTTCACTACTGCTGTATCAAACAGGCTCATATCTGCTTGAGATGAGAAAAGGACAAGTCCTGTCATGGTGAATGTTCTCTACAGAGGCCTGGCAGCGGCTATAATTTTGTGCATCCTGGTGAAGAAAGGGTAGCTGCTCATGTCTTTATACTACTTGCTCTTTATAGTAATTTCTCTATGTGGTATCTTGGCACAACTGTTTCTGTCACTAGTGACAGACTGACATTAATTCCATGTTTTAACCTTTCCTCTTACCTTCCTGCAGCAATTCAGAATATAAGTTCACATTAATGGTACCTAATATCAGGATCTTTAAACTGCACTTTTTTCAATTTTTTTGAATACAGTAACTGCTACAAAGCTTGCTTGCATTTTGTTTCCAAAAGGACTTCACAAACATCACAAAAGGACATCACAAACTGATGGGTCAGTAGGGCTCCAAAGACTGAAACAATGGATGAAATGAGTCCTGCTTCAAGCTGAGGAAATGACAGTGAATTCAGTTCACTGGCTTGAAAGCCTTGTCTGGGTCACATTTGTTTGGGCAGCTCAATCTGTGCCCTTCAAAGCCTCTAACATTCCTTTCCCATTACTACTGTTATATTTATACAGCTATTTTTGTAATGAAACATCCCTGAGTGGCATACAGTGCAACATCTGCATCAAACAGTGATTGTCATTTACTAAGCATGAAACTTAAAAAGGGAAGAAGAGAACTGGGTCTTCAACACACTCTTTCTCACGAATGTCAGAGACAGGAGCTATTTTCTGGACCAGAGACAGAAAGTGCTGGAACAGGTTGGTAGGCATAAATACACTATTCTGTTATTGCCAGGAAAAGCAAGCTCTTCTATCTCAGGTTTTCATTTCACATCTGGTTAGACATAAAGTATTTGGACAAGAAACCTCAAGCCTCAGTTTGATCATATTGCCCATGGTATACTCCCGGGAAATCCAGCAGACAATGACATTGAAAATAATAACCATTTTCCAGTCTGGAACTTGTTTCTTCTGAAACTAGCACAATCAGTGCTGAGCCAGGATGAAGAAGGAATGGGGAGCCTGAACACCATTCAAATGTGCTTTGCAGCACAGCTTTAGAGAGGGGCGAAAAAGACAACAGGGAAAGGAGTCCATCTCTAACTGTGCTGTATTCTCAGTTTGTGAGACTCCTGTAGTCTTGCAGCTCACACAGTATGGTGGTGGGAGGCTGAGACACCAGAGTACAAAAGCAGCATTGCATTGTCTATGCCTATGCAGGCCGCCACCATGAAAATTAATGAACATCAGGTAATGAAGGTCATCTTCATGGGCATATGTAGCAACTGCTCCACCTGGAGAACCATAATCAGGCACAGGGATTGAGACAACATGGGTGCCCAGTGCACAACAGGAGGAATAAACTAATTCCTGTGAAATGGAGCTCAAATGAACAAGAGAAGCAAGAAGCATAAACATTAAAAAGTAACTATGAAGATAGTATGTAACCTGTGCTCTGCAAAGCTCAAAGGAGACCTCTTAACACCAAGGGCCTCCAACTTTATAAACAGTTGAGAACCTTCTGTGTGGTTCTGAGATGCTTCCATTTTTTGTGAGAACTTGCATGTGGTGGAAAAGAGAAGGACGAATCAAAAAATATACACTGTTTCTGGAAACAAGTTAGCTCAACTGAGTGCCTTCTATCACCCTGTTCTTCTTCTAGCAATTGCTATAGCAATCTTTCCATTATAAGGAAACATTCTTGGAATGAATTCTTTGTATAAAGAATTGTCAAGAGTGAAATTTTCTCCAAAAATTAAGTCTCTGTGATAGTGTAATGAATGACTCAAATATGCTTGCTTGATGCCAAGAATAGTTTAGATCAGAGTGGTGGCATTATATGAGAGCAATGCTACAGGTTTCAACACATGCTTTAAAGATCCTTTTGTTAAAGATCCTGTTCCATTGTGTCCCATTTGAAATGCTCATCACCAAAAAAATCAACAAACATAATCAATTGCTAGAGAAAGCAGATGTGACAAATCCTAGTCTTAGGAATTTAATTGAAGAACTTCAAATACTAAAGAAACCCAAGAAGAAATTAAGTGCAGAACTAGTATTTTCTGAAATGCATTTTATGAGTGGGCCGTAAAGGTATTTACTTCAATTAATACTATTTTATTATGTGAAGTGTAAAGAGTAACATGAACATATGAAATTCAATATCAAGAAAAAATTTTGAGTATAAATATAATATATAAAAACCTGCAAGAAAAGTACAGCCTGTAGTATGCAATCGTTATTTGCTGTTCTTAACTCAATCAACAAAGGTCAAAAGAGGTAGTATTTTACCTATGTGGCCAATCTCAAATCGCAGAAAATTAAATTAAATAATCAGCCTTAGTTCCCACAAATAAATAATGTATCGAAATGCATTTTTATTTTTCGAATAAACAATGAAGTTATTTGCTGAAATTCTGTATAACTAGTAACAAAAATAGAGTATTCTGTTTGTGATAATTACCCTTCTTTAAAGATAAATATTTGTTTGGCAGTATTTTCATTTGTTTGTACAGGCTATCACCTATCAATAGCAATAAAGGTTTTGTATGCCAGCATCTTAGTGTTTTCTTGGATCAGAATGTAGGGATCTATTTTTATTCTAAGAATGGATATGGTTGCCTCTGTGATCTCTGGCAAGTCATTTAAATTAATTTCCTTCATCTTCACATCTTTCAAAAGTGGCCTTTCAATCCTTACTGATTGAAAAGGTCATGAAGTTGCAGTGACTTAAGAACAGTGTTTTAAGAGATAAAAGTCCTGCAGACGATGATTAAGTAACATCTTTTTCACTGGTGATATCCATTTGTTTATCTTGCCTAAGTCAAAAATGTGAATTACTGTTTAGTTTATTTGAAAAGAACAAAAGAACTGAAAAGAATAAAACATTTTCAAGGTGTCATTGTGAAAGACTATTTATAAATATGACAAATTCCTTTAGTTATCTAAAGGACAAAAAACTTTACTAAGAAAAGTAATGTTTATCACATTTTCTATATTTCTGTGGGTTGGCTAAATATGTTACTTTTGATATACTGAAAACAAGTTTATAAAGTGTTTAAAACAAATATACATTGTGGTGGAAAAGAGAAGGAAAAAAATCCCTTGCAACTAAAACTGAGAACTTCTAGGACTCAGTTTGACAAGTTTTTTCCAAAATAAATTCACACAAGCAATATATAAATATAGTTAATTAAGGTTTTTCATATTAGAAAGAGTTGGAGTTTGAGGTAATTTTCATAGATTTGCCATGTAAAAAGAGCTACAAACAGATAAGTCACCTTATAAGGCAATGCTAGTCTTAACAGTTAAGTGGTATAAGGAAGCATCAAGAACAATGCTTTATTATGCTAATTGAAGACATTTTAATGTAACCAGCAGAGATCAGAAAATATACTCTGAATTTGGAGCAAAACAGTAGCTGCTGTTCCATAAGCCAAAATGATTTTGAAGAGCACTTCTTGCAACAAAATTCTCAGCAACACTAATTTTGCTGTATGGGCTTTTTCTTTTTGAAATTGCAATGGACCTACAATGAAACATATATTAATTGAAAGTTTGTAAGTGTTTTTGTTTCTTTTCTGGCACTGCTAAACCAGAGCAAACAGACATTGACATTGTTTAGACTGGATTCTGCCTTGAAAAATGAGCGTTAACTTGCAAACTCGCTGATGGAGGGCAAGAGAAAACTCCACAAAGTACTTGGAATAGCCTATGAATTACTTTATCATACAGAAAAGGGAATAGAGGATTGAGTCTGCAGGACAAATCTGCTGGAAAAACTGGAGGCACTGAGTTATCACAGCAACAGAACAAATTTTTGCGTGGGAGCTGTGTCCCTGTGGGCTCTGAGAGACACCACTCTGCTGTTCACTGGCAGACAGTGGGTGCTTCGGACTTCCAGCCACCGTGCTCTTTCCTCAGATGGCACTGACTTAGTTTTGAAATGTGAAATAAAGAAATCCCACCTTCAATTCTGTTCTTTCCCACTGTCTGCTTCTCATTTCTCCCCTACATCCTTCACTGCTGTCCTTGGAGGAGACATGTCTGAAAAAGCTCACAATGGCTAAAAGTGGTGGTAAGGACACAGTCAAAGCAGAAATGGAATTCCTTTTCCATACATAAAAGGTCTGTGTCTGGCAAAATCCAAATACGTTAATCATGACTGCTAATCAGATATAAATAATCCAAAATATTAACTCCATGGCAGTCTTCCACTCCCCTCAGGGTTCGCCTTTGGTTTTGCAAGCAAATGCATGTAAAGTAAATTCAGAGAAAGATTAAAAAAACCCCAAAAGAACCCTGAATCTTTACTCCTCTCCTGAAGTAGAATCAACCCAATATATGTATATATTTACAGTTATATACATGTAGACATATACATACACATATGCATGTGTGTCTAATGCACATATATGTATGTGTATAATGGAAAGGAACGTCTCGTCTACATGACTGCTTTGTCAGCAACAGTGATAGTCATATTTGCATTTGTAAGCATGGATGCTGCTCGCTTTGACTTTCCTCTTCTTTCACTCCCTTCCCCTTAGAGGTCTGTTTCAGGCTTCCTCTGATTTTCACTGAGTTAATTACACATATTTTCACTGAATTTGTAAAAAAAAACCCCAAGCTTTCCAACTACTTTTCAAAGGAATGTATGTATAAAATAAAATCATGTGTGGAATCAGAAAAATGTATGTGTGGGATAGTCTACATTTTTACTCCATGTTTCAGCTACTTTATGGACACTGGGTCTTATAGTGTTCATTTTTATGTTTGCTTTGCCCCTGCAACAGGGAGAAAATTCCACAAAAGGTTTTTTTCTCCAAAATCATCCAGACAAGGCTTTTGCACTCTTGCTACATTCTTGATGTATCATTAACAGACTGCACATATGAACTACATTACACATATCTCAAAAGTGATCCTGTCATTATACATCGGCAGCTGACAATTTCATTCTGGCTGGCAGAACAGATCTTGATTGCTCAAAGAAAATCTAATATATTTCTCAGAGAGTAGGAAATGCATGACAGGTGGGCTGAGCATCCTTTAAAAGTAGGAAGGGATTTTTAAGCTACAGCATGTATGCCTATAATATCTACATATATATATATATATATATGTATGAATATATGAAATTATATAGCACATATATATATATATATATATTTATGTATGCACCATAATTTCCAAGACAGCTACAAATTTTCACATGCATTAAACTATCTAAAACCATAGAAATAGGCAGGTCTAATAAGTGGAATTTTCTTAAATTATATTTTAACAACAAACTGCAAGAGTAATACTGCAAAGTACTGCTCTATTCTCATATATATCTACAATAAAATTCTAGGAACAGTTGTCTCCCAAATCATTCCCCATTAAAATAAAATAAAAAAGGTAACACCCAGTGTCCTATATTTGTATATTCATTGTCAGTTAAAAAAAAAAAGTAAACAAAGAGAAAAAAGACATCCCCACTCAGAGTTGCATATTTACATTCTTCAAACTGTAGCGGTGAAAAATAATTCTGTTAAGTGCAGGACATTCCTAGTGTTGCAGTAGTGACATTTTTAATAAGTTCTTCATGAAATCATTTCTTTTTGTCTTAATAGTGACACATTCCATGACTACATGAAAATTCTGTTATCCCCTTCACTTGCAGCCAGTGATCGATTCTGGATTGAAAAGCTCCTTGTATAATGGAGGAAAGAGTGTGTTCACTATGTCTGGATGAGATTGCTTAAATACCTGTAATTTCTCTCCGTGCAAGTTGCAAAGTGCAGTAATAGTTGGTATCTTGGCTATTAACTGCAAGACAATAAGACAGAAAGAAAAGGAAAAGGGTGGAAGGAAATTAAGGATAAATTACAATTTCCAAAATTAACTGAATGTCACCAAAACAAGCCATTCAAAGGACCAGACACTACCCTTACCATAACAATCTACAAACAATTTTCTTAGAGATTTTAGTCAAGTGCCAAAAATTAGTTTAACAAGGAACTGCCAGAACTATTTTTTTAAGGCAGTTTCATTGTTGCTAGGGTATCAATTAAACTCCAAAAATTGAAGGAATCAGAGACAAGCCTGACTTCTCCTCTATACTGCTTTTAACTTACATTAATGTAGCACTACGTGGAGAAATGGCTACCAAGAAAGAAGTCATGATTAAGGAGTGCTTGAGTCTTCTTTTTAACTATGTACCTTTGTCAAAGTCTCATCATCGAGGTGGTTCTTCTGGATCACATGTTGAAGTGCAAAGTAAATCTTTTCCTGAAGCTTCTGCACCTTCCTTGGCTCTATTAACCAGGCTCGATCTGAGAAAAGAGATAATCAAGACCCACAGTTAAGAATACACAGATGTGGGGCATAATCATGGCCACAAGTGTTCAATGCTGGCGAGTATTCACAGCAATCATAATTCCCCTAAGAAGGGACTGCATGATAATCAAGAGATGGTCTCAGAGGCAAAGCGTTTTAATCTTTGTTTAAACCAGATAAAAATGGGAATAGAAATTAAACGAGGCCCAATCATTTAATTATTCTCTCTTGGTACAATCAATGTTCTTCAAACTTCACAGTGGCTAGGTGAAAAATATGTCGTGTTATCTCAGTGTCTTAATACATAAATAATAAACATATTGATCCAAACACTTCTTTGAAATAATAGAACAAAATTATTTAAAAATTAAAATAAAATATATCTCATTATTTACTAGCCTAACATTTTGAGACCAGATATAAAATTCTGAATAAAAAGAAATGGCTCCCTTCAAAACAATTTATTTAATAATTCAAAAGAATTCTGAGTTGTTGCAATGTCTTGAAGTGCAAATTTCTCATTATTTAAAAATGTTCTCTTTTTAAACAACACAAAAAGATTATCTGGGAAAACAACAGACAAAGACACGGTTATTTGGAAATCTACGTGTTTCCTGCTAACTCAGACCCCAAGTGAAGGTCTTCCTTAAGATCTATATTCTCACAAGTCATAATTTCTGGAGACAAACACAAAGAAAAAAAAAATTAGCAGACCCCAGGGCAGTCCCAAAATAATGAATACAGTGTGTTTACAGCACCAATAAACCTTCAATTTTCCCATGCTGCATACTTGTTTCTTCTTCCCTCTAAATCAGTCTAAATCAATTCTAGGGTATAGATTTTATCTTTCAAACAGAAATAAGAACATCTATTTCTTCACATGGCATGAAACTTCCTGCATAAAAGGAAAACTGCAGGAAAATCCCTTTCACTTTCAGATCTCTTTCACCCACTACCTCACAGAATAATCCACAGAAATTACAGAAGTTGACCATTTCATTAAGAACACATTAAGAGGCCAGAACTAAGCAAGTGTTTAATCACAGCAGAAGCAGGATTCTGTTGCATGTCTGACAGCCTGTGAAGAGGGCTGTATGAAAACTGTCCATTGCCAGGCACTATGGAAAGAAAGAAAATGAAACCTCTAGCTGCTTAGCAGATGATCAGGAAAAAGAAAATTTTTTTGCAAAGCTTAGTGAATCATGCTACCAGAAGGTTTGTCAGTGGATTCAGTACCAACAGCAGCCATAGAAACAGAATCAGCTGAGACAATTGCAGCAACTACACAAACAAGCATCCAGTAATATTTAGTCTTCACAGGTTAGGTGCCAAGTTGTACGTTGCTGCAAAAACATATCTTGAAATAGTGATAAGGCCTATTGTGGCAGATTGAAGCTAAATGGATTTATCATAGAGAGCAATACTTGAAGATTTATCTTTCTGTCACAAGAATAAGCTTAAAAATAAGGCTCATGGAGGACAAATGTAATCACCAGACACAAAACATAGAGTGTATAACTTAAGAGTTCTTGAATTCGTGGCAAGAGCTAGGAGAAACTTTTACAATGGACACTCAGCTCATCTCTCAAAATGTGGTTTCTACCACCTGAAATCCATCAGCAAATTTGGCTGGAAATCCTCAGGTCTCTCTAGTTATATTCACAAAAGTGCAGGAAAAAGTCAATAGACCAGTGATCTCCCATACAGGATACAAGCACTAGTGGTTCAGTTCTGTATTTTTCTGTTTGGTCTTTGAACTTGTGTATATTTAAAGAATGCACAGGCTGCTAGACTAGAGAATAGCATAGAAAAGAAGATGAAGGAAAACTTACAAAATGTCCTTTTGGAAAAAGGAAGGTGGAAAAAACCAGCATGGCCAGTCAGAATTACAGAAGGGGGAATGGCACATAGAAAGAAGACAAATTAATGCTTGGATTTGTCATGGTGTAGATGGTGGTTTGCAGGTGGAGATGCCTCTGCAGCCTTTACTGGACTCCAGCTACTATGACTTAACTTTGCAATCAGAAATCTAGCTAAAAGTATCACCTCCATGTAAAGCAGTTAGGTCCACTCTCAAGTGGTGACCTCTGTAGAAAAGAAGTTTGAATATGAGTACCTCCCATATGCAATCTCTGTGTATTTATGTTAGAAGATGGAAACACTGTTGTGCTGGTACTTCCGTGAAACAGTGCTTTCTTTTTTAACTTCCCAAGACAAAATAGTTTACTGTGAAGAAACATCTAACTTGAAAGACTGTATTACTTACAATTTTTCTAAGAAACTAAACTGCAAGTTTCAATGTCAATTCAATCTGCATTGATTTTTTCTGACTTCCTACTCCTGAACTTAGCTAGAACTAGAAATATCTGAACAACCCAAATTTGCAATCTTTACGGAAGTGAGATTACTTTTACTCATTAATATGCTACTGCAACCCATAATTTCTTCCTTCGTGCATCTTATGTCACTAAAGATACACAAGATTAGAGACTACAAAAAGAAGAAGTCAAGCACTTTTTTTTTAAAAGTGAAAGGAATAGGAGATAGGGAAAAAAAATCACCTTGCATGTAAAATAGGGAACTGTTGGTTATTTAAATATTTCAATTCCTAGCACCACCTTCAACACTGAATTTTGAAAATTGTGAAAAAAACCTTGCAATTTCCTCTAATTATCTGTGGCATTTAGTGGAAATTGAAGCTGCTCCTCAGGAGACAACCAGATGTATCAGGTCTAATAAAAAGCTGTATCAGAACTGAAGTATTTCAAGACTGAAAGGCATTACTAGGGTTAATGAAGAAGATTTTACAACATGTTTGTGTAATACAGCTGTCTCAAAGCCAGTTTTGTGATTTGCTAGTTTTTCAAGTACTCAGTACAGCTGCAAGGAATATAAATGAGCATGGACATTAAGGCAACACAAACTGTAGGCAGAAAACAAGAGATTTTTTCTAGCTTGCAAACTGAAGGAGCACGTGTAGAACTCCAGAGATGAATCAGAATTTTGATGTTCATGTAATGCCTAACTGCACCTAAACACCTTTCATAAATTGTTACAAGACAGGTTTTGATCAGGCCTAAGGCAGTGGACACTCAGAAGCTTTCATTTGTTGAGTATGCATATAACTTACTCCCATCTCCAAGATTACCTGGAAGACAGAAACATTACTTTGTTTCAATTTGGCTACAAATTGCCTAACTAAATTCTCTTTCTCCCTGCAGATCAGAAACTCCCATATGATTCATAGTGCTTTGAAATCACCATATTTTTTTTTGTGATGTCAGTTGGAAACAGTGAAACCATCTTCCCCAGTCTCTGTTAGCATCTAAATGAAGAATTTCACAGCCCAGAACGCAAACAGATTACCAGGTTGCAATCAGCTTTGCAGTGAGTCAGTCTGCTGAAATGGCCACAAACGCTAGCCAGGAGCAAGCACTAGTTGCACTTCTCTTTCATGTTCATAGCTTTGGTCCTTTCAGACTGCAGGAGGGTTGGCAGTCAGTATCCTGTTCCAGAGTAAGTCAGGGTATTGGTGACAGCGCACAGACAATTTGCACTCCTTGGCACAGTTGGAACACCCTGAGGTGGACACATTTGCTCTTTGCAGGATCATCCCAGGAATACAATTGCTCAACACCATGCACAGCCATGGGCTGAGCAGATGACCACAAGGACTACTGAAAGGGAAAAGTAGCAGAGTCCCTTCAGTAGGTGTCATTAATGATGAGAATGAACATGTTGATTACCATCTGTGCTAGTTTAATTCTGCTGAACATAATCTCCACCAGAGATGTGCAAAAGGGCAAAGTGACCTAGAGGAAGTCCTTAGCAGAACATGCTGGAAAAATAATTAGTTGTGGGAATTTTTTAAAAAATTCCTTTGAGAGGTCAGTTTTACTGGGAAATGGCAGTCTACCTCCTCTGAGGCATGTTTAATAATCCCACACTAAACTGTGAGCTATCTACCAGATCTGCTTTCTGAGTACATCCAATCACAAACCCTTCTTTTCTGCAGTCAAACAGCCAGCATTCCCTGAATGCACACTTGCCTGTACAGACCATACAATATGAATACGTGAAAAAGAGGATGTTGCCCCTAGAATCACAACCTCTCACCTAGAGCTAAATGTACACAAGATGTCATACAGATTGTTAATGTTCTTGCTTTTATACCCATAGAAGAAGCCCATCATAGTTAGGAACTACACAACCTATTTAGGGCTGTGAATTTTGAGCTCCCTGCAAATGCCAGGAGAAACACACACCTCCTTGAGTACTATGCATCTCTGTATATGATCTGGAGGAAGGCCAGTCTGTATGGCTTGTCCACACAATCCTACTCCATCTCTGTATACCCACATTTTGCATTTATTTCCAGCATGTGTACTTCATGATAGTTTACCAAAAAGAGAGTAAGTAAGGTATATCTGGGTAATCCATCTGTTCTCCTATTTCTTAATACTTCTATTACTTAAACAGCTGTTTAAGTAGAAGTGGAGAAGGGTGAACAAAAATCATTGTGTTGATTTCAAGGAAAAATTACCTGGTGATATCAGAACAGCAGATGAAAACAAGGCAATTTCCTCCTCAGTCAGCTGCAAGGAACACAAATTCTTTGCAAAGTCAAATGCTTCATTCACCAGATCATCAGAACCTGCAGAAGCATACAAAATCTTTGATAAAAATTTGTCAGCTGTTTAAAACCCTCCCATGAAAAATGAATTTTTTTGGTGTCAAAAAAGTTGTAAGTTAATGTCTATACTTGTAAAACAAATGCAATTCATTAGGTATTAAAATTCCACCTAACAAGAATATTTATCACTATTGGAACATAAAAATTATCAAAACCTAGATGTGTGACTTGTACAAATATTGCATAGATATCTTAGAACAGGCATTCCTTTTCCCAAAGAAAGAAATGCCATTTCTAAACATATATTTAAATGAAAAGGCATAAATGGCCAGTCCTAAGTAACTTCCACATATCAAGTATTGTACATTCATTACAGCTTTAAACTTGTAAAAATACCGTTATGTTTATCCATATGCAAATAAGAAAAACATACATCTATAGCGTAAATATATAGGTTTGAAGTATCCCTTAATATCATGTTGAGAAATGAAAAAGTGTTTCAATACATGAATTTAAATGAGTTTAAAACTTCTAGGCAAAACAGTGTTTTAGTGAAATCTTTGTCTGTATTTTTTAATAGTTCATCATCTTAGCCCTCTTATTTCAGGGGCTAAAATTGCCTTCTGCCAGACACAACTGGTGGGAGTGATTTGATTTATCAAGCATAGTTGAACACTGAACACAAACTGCTGGTTTCTGAACTTCAGGTAACAGAGTGAGACATCTATCTGAAACACAGTGATGATGTCTTCCTATTAGAGAAAAACACCTATCACTGCAGGCAGCTAGTGGAGTAAGTAACCTTTTTTATTTTGCACCCCCAGACACTAGAGGCTTGACAATTCAGCATTTACTGGAGATGTTCTTTGTAGGTCTCTATTTTCAGAAAAAAAAAGCTAACACCATGTGGTTTAACATAACTTACTGAAAAGAAGATCAACATACCCAAGGCTTTAAACATTTGCATCCCTCCATACTTTCCTTCAAACAAAACAGTATTGTTGAGTGGGTTGAAGGCACGGCACATTCTCACCAAAACCACTTCCAGGCAGCCTATCAGAGATGAAAAAGAGCAACATGCAGGAAATGTCAGGAAGACATTTAGGAAGATATCAGTCATTAGCAACATCCACAGGGACAATTGTTTTTCGAAAGCATCTAGATGATATGTCTTTGAATGAGAGAAAAAATATCTCTGTTTTCTTTGAGTTACAGAGAGGTGTAATTTCTGTTCCATCCTAGCCAACTTTCTTTGACTTGATTTTTCCCCCATTGAGGAAAGTGTCAGCCTTAATTTAATCTGAATTTCGATCTGGGCAAATATTTTCAATTTGAAATATTTTACTGTGAAAATTAGGCATTCATTGAAATTCCTTTTTAATAATGAAATCTTTTTAATTAAAAAAATGCTTCATTCAAAGTGCATACAAATACTAGTACCATACATGTTTTTGATTGAAAAGTCCCGATTATCTAACTCAGCATTATAGAATCATAGAACGGTCTGGGCTACAAGGGACATAAAAGATCATCTAGTTCCATTAGAAATAAAACCTGACAAATTATTACATGTTGAAGCCAAAGAGAATTGTTTGACAGTACAGTCAAATGTAAATGTATCTTTGGCTGAATGTGCACTGACATAGTTAATTTTGCCAGCCAAGTGAAGGAAGACACTTGGGGGGACACTGGCACCTGCAGAATCATCAGAATTATTATGAACTTCAAAAAAAAAGTAGCTCTCATGCTACGATTCTGTTTTTCCAGGAGGTTTCCTCTGTGTTTCTGGGGTCTCAGTATCTCTTCCCTTTGCCCATTGCCACCTCCTTAGCCCAGCCCCACACCAAGCCAACTCCCTGCATAGAGACCACTGCATCACATTGTATTTCAGCCATAATGAAGAGCTCTCTCTTGAAACAGGAAGCAATTCTTATACTTTAACAAGCTGTCTCACAGAGCATCCCACCTTCTACACACAGAGTGAGCATGAAATTGATATGACAAGTTAAATGCAGTTAATTACCAGTTTGGTTCACTTGGTCAGACCATTTTGTCCTCTTGAGTTCAGTGATGTTTCTACATAGTCATGATAAATACTGTCAGGATTCTTCTGGAGGACAGGAATTACTGAGTCTCATGCAAAGGACATAAGCCCCTTATCCCCTTGCTGTTGTGCATGCACGTGCACGCTACAGCACACAAGGAGAACACAGCCAGCACACACCGCCATAATCTGCTCTCATTTATTCTGAAACCAACTGGCGCCAGCAGGGATTTTCCCTCCTGTGCACTGGCTGGAGGATATTTTTGTAGTCTCATTAAAAAGATTAGAGATGACCACAGAGGCAGACCCCGGTAAGCCTGCGTTTGTTTCATTAATGACAAGTGGGGATTTTACAGGGTGGCAGATGACTGATTTGACCAGCTCAATTTGCAGGGTCCTTCCACCACATGTCAGGTTGGAGACTGCAGTTCCTGCAACGATTGTGTGCATGTGTGTGCTTAATAACCATGACCAACTGTAGTCAGAGGAGGATCAGACGGCAATAACATCATTAATGTAGAAAAATATGGAAAGGTTTATGTAGTTAATTAAACAGACTGAAATAAGGGCCCCTGCAAAATCAAAATGATTTGCAGAACAAGACATTAGAATGCATTTCTAATACATAAAGTGCTAAGCCAGTCTCAAGCCTCTGGCATTTACCCACCTGACTTAAGAAGGAGAATTTGGTCATTCTGGCAGAGCTCCATGAAGCCTGTTATGCGCTTTGCAAACTCCACCACATACTGAATCGCATGGGTGATCTGGATGGCACATTGCTGCCAAAGAGCTTCTCTGGTCTTCCGGGAAAACACAAATGGAAAAGCAAAGCAATGAACAAACCATTTCATCAGTGTACTAATCCCTTCGCATGGCCTTGCAGAAAGGCATGCTCCTCAGACTCTGCCCCAATCCCAGGCAGTGCCAGAAGCATCTCCATTTTTCCAGATACCCCAAGATTTCACTAGAAGGGTGTCTTTACAACCCCCTGTAATCTGAACTCTGGCATATCCTCTTCTAAGAGGGAGAATGCACTGGTTAATGACAAAATGCAATATGAATGCCAGCTTCCATGCAAGACAGACAAATAGTGGTATAAAGTGTGTAACCACCCCAGAGTACTATTTGAGAAGTGGCACACAGTGCCGGTAAATTATCCACAGAATTTTTTTTTTAGTTTGAGACTTAAAATAACAGATAACCAAAGTCTCCTTGTCTCCTTGACACTCTTTTCCCTGAACAAGCAAGTGTGTAAATATAAAGAGGTGCTTCTAGCTTGCATGCGGTGGCTCTGCAAGCTGTGCTCTCTATCTGTTCTTGCTAGTACTGTATAGCCCCTCAGCTTTCAAAGAATAAGCTGAAGTCTTTTCTGCCTCTTGCTAGATCAGCCAACCGAAATCTGATGGAAGAATTATTGCTAGTGATGCTGGAACAAGAGGCACACAGATTTCCATTGGCTGGACTGTACCTGAAGAGGTGATAGTGGGAACTTGACATGGGAACTGCAAAGGTAGAACAAAAATGCAGTGTAATTTTGAACTAATTTTTGAGCATGTTCAATTTAATGAGTGCTTTCAGTTTATCATTATCTATTGTTTATAACTGGCAGATATTTGTTTTTTCCATAAAAAGAGTATGCGTTTTCAAAATTATAAGGGAAAAAAATTAAGTTGTCTTCGTTTCTTAAGATCCTCACAACTGAGGATCCAATCCTGCTCACATTACAGTCAACTGAATTTCTGCATGAAGTTTGTATCTGTGATAACAAGCAAGGCATAGAAAGCAGGATTCCATAACCATGCCTATGTTTCAAGATTAGCAAACATAACAACACACTGTAAAGCTGTTTCTTCTTTTTATCCTTGACAGATATGTTGCACTGTTAAACATTTCAAACCATACAGAGCAGAAGTAAAAGTGCATTGCAGATTGTACCTTGTTCTGGTAAACTTTAATTTCTTCATATGTGTGGGTCTGCCATGCTAGCTGGTGTAGTTCTTCCATTGTATATTGACATGTCTCCAAATGAGATTTAATAATATTCTGTGCAATTCGATCTGCAAAGATGAAAATGAAACATGGAACAGTACATAGTGATTTGTAATAGCAAAATGCTGAAAACATTAAAGTTGGGGGAAAATGTAAATTAATAAAAAATAATTTCTCTTTCTGATGCTACCTCTCACATTCTTTTATTTCTGCAGATGATTGTTGCAAAATAATTCAGTATTCCATCCAAAGTCAAATCATGTTTCAGAAATAGTGGATCTGCACATGAAAATAACAATCTTATGAAACTACTGCATTTAAACAAATGTTGGAGGCTCTTATTACTAGATCAATTATGTGTATCCCAGTTGTGTGCAGCTGCCCAGCACTTACTGCTCCATTCTGACATAGGCATTTGCATTACCTAGAGGAGACTCAAAATAAGTATTTTTTTTCTCAAGTTAGTTTTCAGCTGAGCCAGTTTCTGATTTAGCAAAATAAACACAGACGTGGAGTGAAAGCTAGAAGTCATATCCTGTGTTTTAGAAGGAGAGATGGAGGGATGAGACCTCACATACAGGATTAAGTTACCTAAAATTAATCTGAAATTTAAGTATTAAAAGCTACTGCATAACAGAGAATGCAGGATGCAAAGGGAAGGGGAAGCATTCAGTGCCAGCATGAAATCCCACTGAATCTAAAAATAAACTTTTCAGGGAAAGGTTCTAAAGTAAATCTTTGCCCTTTAAGCCCCTTCAGTGGATTAAAAAGCTTTTCACAAAAAATTTCAGCATGAATTCATTAGCACTGGAAGTTGAAATGTCTTGATAAAACATGCTATAGAAATGTGATGATTTCTTATGTTGCAGCTTTGAGACCTATATATCTAATGAAGCTCATGGAAGAAAAGTTGAAGGCACAGAACTGAATTAAAGCTTTTGTGGCAGAGCTGACATTTCACAGAAAAAATGTTTGTCAAAGAAGGAAAGAACACTGACAATGCATTAGCCAAGCCTGAGAATAGGAAGTAGAAAGAGCTATGAATGTAATCATTTACTCATTCACATCCTTGTGTTTTGCATATTGTAGGTGGATGTGTTTCAAGTTTTGAAATAGGAATGTTTCTTTCACCAAACACTGACTAAATTAAAATACACTAGCAAGAGGGGAAACTGAAAAATGAATGGAAACATTTATATGCTCCTTGAAATCACTGCCATAGGAGTGTTATCAAAGGAGAGATGCTTGTGCTACTGTCACAGTTAATAAGCAGAGACTCAGCAGAAATGCACTGAAGAAAACACAAAAGAGTTTCAGGTTTTCACAGGAACAATAAAACTTGCTGAATTCAATTTTTACAGGTATCCTTTAAAGGTCAACACTATCTTTAGGTTTCCTGATGGAACAAATGATTCAGGCATAAGGATGATGAAAAGTGTAGAGGGATCTTTTATGGAAGCTTGAATGAAATTTTTAACCAATGATGGCAAGATATTGTATTTTATACTAAAATCCTTACAGATAGATGAGCATGCTGGAATTAAGGAATGAAGAATTTAAACAGATTTTTTTTTTTAAAAGGATCAACAATTATTTATTTGCAATTTTTTAACCAAGAAAAGGAAGTAAAACACATCTTTCTTAGTAAGATCAAGTTGTAGATGTTTATACCCAATATTGTTCAATTCAAAGTACACTGGTAACAACACTAGCTTTCAGAGAACATCCTTAGCCATGGTAAACCTGACTGCAGAAGTGAAGTTCAAGTTTTTCTGGAGGGATTTAATCAGATAGAACATGTCAGAGGAACATTTAAGCCTTGTATCTAAAATACAAGTGAAAGATGTATGATTTCACTTCCACAGTTTGAACAGACTTGGCATAAAGAAAAAGCTAATAATAAATACTGCAAATTCTTTAATAATACTGCATAGACCCATTTAGAATCATATAAGGTGACCTAATGCCAACAATCTGAAAATAAGGCCATTGACTTCAAAATAGAATTGGTTAGCAGATCTGCATTACTGCAAGGATCTTCAGCTTTGCTCCCTTTCCTGCCATTTATGTACTTACTTTAGAAACAAATTACAAACTCAGCAGGGTTTTGTAGGGATGGCATCCTATGTTTTGCCCCCATACATTTCTTCTTTATGTACTTGGGTTTATGTTGAGCTGACATTAAAACCAATGTAGATGTATGAAGGCCTGAGGCAAACACAGCAAGTAGCAGCTCTGAATGCTGACATCCAAAGAGGAATCAGGTGCAAGACAGACTTGGAATTCCTGTGCATCAGGATAGGCAAGGCTGAGTGTGCAATGCAAAGGATACACAGAAGTCTGCTGGCTTGCATTCAGTGCTGGAGTCCCTGCAAGGAGCCTTATGGCAACAGGGCATGCCCTGGGTGTGTGGAGCTCAAATGGTGCAAAAGATGAAAGATGTGTAAACTTGTCTTGGCTTATCAAGTGGTACAGCAACAGAGAAACCCATGCAGGCAGAGCTAAGGAGGTCACTCTCACAGGTTTTAAAAGATCATAGCAACTTTTCACATATTAGCATCTCTTCACCAATTAAGTTGGAACCCATACACACCTAAGCAAATTTCAGCCTGAAGAAAAAGGCAGCTAAAATACTGGGAATTATGTATTGACATGTAGTGTAATACCATCTGTTGCTTGGGTCTGGTACTGTGCTGAATGCAAAATATGATCAATTTCTATTAAATCTGGCAGCTCTGGAACACTGTTGGCAACTCAGCATGGAAATAGAAAGCGACAATTAGGAAAGAAAGTAAGCAGCTTCATACAGTGGGAGGAGATCTACTGCCTTTATGCAGAGGTTGTAGGCTCAACCCTATGGAGGTACCCTACTGGGGTGATGGTCAACAGCAATTGAAAGAATTACTGAGCCTGCAGTACAGTACACCACCCACATTATAACTACAGCTGTAAACTGCAGGATTTGTAATGCCATTGTAAGTAAACCGAAATGTAGACTACAAGCTTCATTCCTCTCCTTTTGTTTATACACTGGGTTTATTATATTAGTGCTGTATCTTCTATCAGGAATCATGATCACTTGATATTATATGTGAAACCCACAGCATATCCTGTCAGACTGACTTTGGGAAACATAGCCCACAAAAAGAATTTGTTGTTGGTGTCCAACCCCGGCATGCACTGTGACACGGGAGCATTTACATTAGATAGGTTGGTTTTAACTTTAAAGATTTCTTCATATTGTTAACTTCAAACTTTTCATGGAAAGCAGAAACTTTTTTGCAAATTCCTTGTTTCAATAAAAAATAAAAAGGTTTAGAAAAAAAAAGTAGCTCCAAAGAGACAATCAATCACAACAGCCCATAACTGTAACCAAAGTTGTCTGTCTCCTCCACCTGCTGAGCAGCATCTTCTCCAAAGTATGTGAGCACTCAACTATCTTGAGATTTCTGCTTGCCTTTATTAAGTCTGGACAATACTGGCTGGTCCTGACAGAAGGACGAGGCAGGCAGGAAAACTGCAAAAGCCCTAAACATGCATGGCTGCAAGGGAAGAGCAATACTCCACAAGTCATACCCTTCACATATAAACTTGGGACTATATCTCACAACTTCCAGGACAGCATATGAACTTTTTGTTTCCAGTTTTGGATAGGCTGCTGGGCTCTCCCTTTTTTTTCTCTTTTTTTTTTCTTCCCTTGCACATTTCTTTTTTTTCTCCTATTGTAATTTCTTATTTTAGATTTCAGAAGGCACCTCACAAAAGATGCTCCCCAAAGGTTATGATAGCTGAAACATAAATTGCACAAGTGGGTTAGCAGCTGCTTAAATCCAAAGTACCTACAGAAAACTGAACATTGCAACCTACATAGTATAAATCAGCATAGCACAGACCTGCAAGGCTCTATCATCAGCTGATGAGTCAATTCTACCTTTTCCAGATATTTCCTTGTAATATTTGGAGATCCCAAACAACAATAATGAGGAAAAACTCCAGCTTGGGCTCAAGTACAGTGCTGGTGAGATGGCTAGAGTAAGGCCATGGACTGCACACAGCATTCACCAGCTGTGAATCTGGCCTGTTAGGTGGAAACTATAAAAAGTACTTGGCAGTGTCTGTTTCCTACAGGTTTTTTAGTTCCTTCATTTGTACCTTTTTTCTCAGGAGAGACTCTAGTTTTCCTCCCTTAACTTGCACTGGGAACTAAAGAACTTTGAAGTGTGCCTCCTAAAACACTGATAATCATCCTCAATTAAAATGAATAATGAATTTTTAATTTGCCACTTACCCTTAGGATCCAGTTGAGTAGCTAAGAGCTCATCTCAGCTATTATTCTAAGCAGAGCTCTCACAGGGATCCACTTTGAATTAATGCTGCAATAACACCACAGCTGTGTCTGGCTCCAGTAAGCATGCATATCAGTTCATGCAACTATCAGAAATACAGCTAGACATTCTAAATAAAATTTATGTTCTGGGATCCAAAATAATATCAAGCCAGATTCAGATAAAAACTCTTCTGCTCCCTAATTCATGGTATTATGAATGCAAAATGGAAAACTTTGAAACTAGCATCAGTACTAGTACTACAGATTAATTCAAGAAATTCTAAGACAGTAGTAGAGGCAATGATGCAGAGAATGAAGCAAAAATATGGCTTCTGGTTGCTGTCAAACATGAATTATGGGTCAAAATTTTTTAAATGACTGGCTTAAAAGTCTGAACATTTTTTTTGCAGAAAAGTAGGAAACCTGTTTCCTAAAAGCAGCTGCAAAAGCTCATTTTTCATCTGTTCGTAGCACTCTAAATGTTATGATGCACTAAAGATTTCTCTTTCAAAAACTGCTATAGATGGACCAGCAAGTATCACAACCATAATTTCTTTAATAAATTTGTAACACTACACAATAAGCAGCCTAGGAAGGTGACATGAAACATTAAAACAATCATATGAGATCAGAAACACTTGAATTTAGTTCAGGAATAACCCTCCCTTGTGTTCAAGTCATTGAAAGCTCACTGTCAGGAACAGATTGCACACTGAGGCAATGTTATATGTGCGAATTCTGTGTTGCCTCTCCTTCTGTTCAAAATAAATCAGTTTTTCATCTGCCTTTTAAAAATGATAATACATAAAAAGAAATGACAATGCAATTGAATGAAGTATTAATCTGGAGCAAGCAACAGGGTGGATCAAGAATTCAGTTAAATCCTAGAGGATCTTTATGAATGTTTAAAGGTCTCCACTTAATAATACTTTTCCTGGGTCTCAGCCAATTTAGTAAAAAAAATAAATTTTGTACTAATTAGAAATAAATTAGCTAGCAGCAAAAGCACTAACCAAGGCAATGGTTAGAGCACTGGACTCTGTAGGCACTATATAATTATCACAAATTTATTGAGATGAGCTGTTTCTAACTTCTTATAGCATGGTTTTATACTAAAACTGGGACAATTCCAAAATAAGAATGTGGTTTCATGTATTACAATTTAGCAAAGAATACTCGGAAAAGGCATTGTTTTCTATGAACCTGGAAGCACGAATGGAACAACTGAAATATTATGGGTTTTAAACTACTGTTGCAAGGTTTTGTCCTGTAATGGTTGGCAAAGGGCAGATACTGGCATATATTTTATCACATCTTTCACTGTCACACTTAGCTTAGCTTTTCATAAAGATTTTAAGCAATGTAGGTATTGAAATGCCTTAAAAGGTAAAGACATAATATTCTATGTTGGTTCTATTGTTCTGTAGCGTGGCAAACTAGTTGGATCATTTTGGACACAAAGTAGTGTCATTACATAGTGACAAAAAGTAAAACTTGGTTATCATATGCAATGCCAGAAATTTCGCTGATCAAGGAGAAAGTATTCCATGCCTAATTATCTTGTGTAGGTATTGCAATTTGCATGTGACTTTCATCCTTGCAAGACTATTATACTACAAAAACTGGATTCTGATAATCAGTTTCAGCATTTTTCTGAGCTCTGTGTCTTGCTGCATTGCGCTTTTCCACTAAACATATCCATGATTCTCTCCTGTGAGCTTCACTCTTACTTTTTCTCATACCTTCTCACTCTTGTATGAAAGAATTGTTGCTATTCTGTGAAATACAGTACCAAACCTGGATAAACTGAAGAAAATCTTCATGACCCATAGAGTTGGGAAAAACACCACAAAATGCATAACAAGCAGAATTACATCATTGTAAATAATAAGATGGAAAGGACTGGAAAGCATGAAGTGAGTGATGAAATCTGCTAGAGAGAGGATGCAGTGTGAAAAAATAGCCTCAGGAAAACAAACCTAGCATGGGACATGTGTACAGGAAGAGATGAACATTTGTGAGCCTGAGGAATGATCTAACAGTGTTGTCCAGGATGACAAAGAAATACATCCCAATTGCAGGTAAACATGCATATTGTCAGTGCTGACTGCCCAGAAACAACACCACAAACATCAAACACAGGGAGCACTGACACTCAGATAAAGGGGTTGTTCAGATGGTGAAGTAAGCAATGTAAAACTGATTCACATTACACCAGTTATTGTAGATAGTTTGCCACTTCCATACACCACAGTGATTTCTAAATCATCACTGTCTTGCACTGCTATTTGCTTCCTCATCTGCTATGGATGAGACATAACCCTGCAAGACAACATCCTTTACTCGTCCCAGGCCCTCCATGCTCTGCCATCTTTTTTTGAGGGTTTCTTGCAGAAAACTAGTTATCTTTTCTTCTGCTATTGCCGCTCTGAAGCGTATGACAGGGAACCAGCTGCAGATCTATTCCTACAAATGGCAGCAACAGCATGCCTCAGTACCATTAGCTTTACACTGTGCTACCTCTAATGCTGTTGTGTGCTGTTTCTAATGTGACAATTTTCACAACACAGTGCTATTCCTGAGAAGGCTGTCATGATATATGGGATGTATGATACAGTATTTTACATATTTTGACTGCTACAAATGATTGCTTTCTTACCGTTTTTTTAATTCTCAATGAAATGAACATATTTTGCCAAGTTTGGTCATGCAAGAAGACATTCCTATATCTTTTGAGAAAAGGAAGAATTTTATACACTTGCTTTAGCGGATTAAGAATGTAGCCAACTTACAGAACTGTCATGCTTTAGAAATGTGAGCTATAGATAAGTTTGTTTCCAATAGTTTATTGCACCTTTTAAATTCATTTGTAAACCAGTTGATGTAAAATAGAACAAAAGATCACAAAACGCCTGCCACCCTCAATTTCATTAAAAGATGACACTGATTATATTAACTTCCTTGCTTAAAACTGCTGCTTATATCCATCTGATAGTCACAGCCACAGTTAAGATGGGATCTGATTGTCTTGGGTGCTGCAGGAAAGCAGTCAGTGGAAAATTTTAACCTCTTGAAGGCATATATCATGTGCCAGAAACAATTAAATTTGAACTCTCTGTAAGCAGAACTCTTGATTGTATTCCCATTTGCAACACTTACACCTTAAACAAAAAGGGAAATATTTAAAATGGCATTTTTTGTGGCTTCTATAGCTGAGCTTGCAGTATGATCAAACCCCAGCTAGAAAGCCTGCCAGTAGCCATCATTGGAAAAACTACTGTATCATTAACAGTAGGTCCGCATTTGACATGTGAATTGACTTAACAGAAAGTCAAACTGTTTTCAGAAATAGCCAAGAATCTTTATAAATTGCAGTAAAACCCAGTATGAGCTATACTTTTAGGCTATCTAGTGAACTTCCAAAAATTTCAGATTAATTGCTCTACTGGTCAAATTTGAACTAGAGTTACTAAAAAGGCACACACAACATCCTGCTTATTGAACGGCTATAATTTTTGTTAAGTGTAGTCAAACAAGACTACAGGGACAAACGTGAACTAGCACTGGATCCAAAGTCCACTGCAGCTACCCTGAGGCAGTGGATGCTCCACAGTTCAAAGATCATAGGGTGAAAAAACTAATGCTTAAAGATAGTAACTTCCAGAGAACAGTCTTTATTTTCTAAATCCATGTGAGGGTTCATAACACAAACTCTTGCACTGCCTAAGTCTTCTTCAATCACTAAATGCTAAAATAAGCACTTTATAAAAGATATTAACAAGATCAGCTATTCATGAATATTCAGATCATTTAAACTACTGAATACAAACTAATTAAAGCCGTTACATAAATTTGTAATTATGCTCTGTGTGATCTAAATTTGCAAACAAAGAGAGATTACCAATCTGGAAGTGGGAAAAGATGGAATTAGAAAATTTTTAGAACTTTCAAAAATGCTACGTTTCTACCATCATTTATGACAATCTTTAAATTTTCTTGGTAAAATTTGTTTCTAAATATATGTCTAAAAAATTAAAAATCTACAATTATAAAGACACACCCTTCAGAACAAGTTCATGCAGAATGTTCCAGCATCATAATGTTCTTATTTATTCCTCCACTTTTATGAAGTAGATGCATTTTTTTCCTAACTGAGCAATGCTGTTAAATTAGTTTTGAATCTTGCCATTCTCTGTTCTCTTCTTGAGTATTTGGAAAAGAGGAAATTAATTGTTTTTTAAAAATTGCAGAAGAGGTTCAAATTTTTTTCACATAAGCTGAAATAAGTGCAGAACTGTAATATTTTATTCTGACTGCCACTTTTAAATAGGTAATGACAGTAAGTGTGTAGAAACACACGTGCTGCACATTTTTAATTGCTCACTAGATGGCAACATTGCTCTGCTGAAAAACAGCGTGAGGCTGTAGCCATCAGCCTTACAAAATCTGACTAGCACCTTGGTAAGAAAAGGTGAAGGGACATTACAAAAGACTATAGGCATAAAACTATAATTTCTGCTTCACTGTATGTTGGATGGTGGCCTTGTAAATTGAGCTTCTATGTTGATATCAGTGTCATCTTTAGGTTTGGGTTTTAGAGTTCACTGCGTTGTGAGTGTGCTGGTCCCCACAGTATCCCTTCAAACAACATCTTACTGACCACTAGGTGTTCAGTAACCTGTCCATTAAAACTTGATTCAGCATAGGGAACAAAACAGGACAGAGATGTGAGATAAAGAATTCTAATAAAAAATGCATATCATGTTGGATAAGTGGTTTTGTAGACTTCAACAGCAAGGCAGAGCATAATTTTTAAGATGTCAGTCTCAGGGTGGTCTATATGCAGTGCTGTGGACATCCATGAATAGCATAAGAATAAAGGAATAAACTAACTTATTCCAAAATTAATGGGAAGAATTATACTGAAAAGAGGAAGGTATGAGACTGACTATCAAATATAGGCTCATCAGAGGAGAATGTTTCCTGATGAATGTATCACAGGATGGCAGTGAATGAGCTAAATGCCAAGCTTCTGCTTATATAACATTGCAGCACTACAAATGTAATAACTTTACAGTATAAAGGTATTTCACTGTAGGTCCTGGGATGAATGTATGAACTTAGCTAAACTAAAATGCACAATGTATCATTCGCAAGGGGCTTCTCTTTTACATACCCGTCTTGAGCAGATCTTAAATATGTTTTGAAGGTTTTGCTTTACTGTCATTTTCCAGTTAATGGGTCAGGGTCAAAAGAGACATGCATTATGGTGGATTTTGTGAATATGGCAGATGATGCCTTCTCCAGTAATCACTGCATGGCTGCTCTGGTGAGCAGACACCCATGTTAAGGCATAGAGCAGAACACAGAGAGGTGATGAGGAAAGTGAAGCTGAAGCTTGAGACTGCCAATCTGACCTACCATTTGACTTCTCCATGCCATTGGGTACCTTCAAATAGCACTAATGTTGAAGAAATGCCATGCAAGTATCTGTAAACACTTTTTTCTCTGTAATTATAGAGGGTGGGGGATGAGACCTTCTGTATCCTCTAGAGCACCTAAATACACATAGCTATAGGACATTCTTCTATTTGACCCAGAGTAAACCCTTAACCAATCTGTTTGCTATACAACAATGTTCACGAATATTTTTGTCATCTTTAAGAAATAATGGACCAGTAATCACAACTGAAATGAAACCAGGCAAACTTGTCCATTAAGTCTTGCAGGCCAATCTCTGAGCCACACATCCTGTGAGGAAAAAGCAATGCAATGCAGTGACAGATAATATTATGCACCTTATTAAAACAAGATGGTATTCAATTTGACCAAGTCTAAAAATAAGCCATTAATACCTGCTTATTTAAAAATCACACCTGGGAGGAAGCACTGCTGTCCCTTTATGGGGCTATGAGGCTTCTTCCTTCAAAATTTTCCATGCACCAGCCTACTTTATGACTGTCTGCAAGGAGAAAGCTGTTCTGCAAATAAATTCTCAGATCTGATATAAAGAGCAGATTTCACCCCTTGGGTCTGAGCATCTATCACAGCATCAAGAGATTTTACCCCCCCAGATGCACAGATGACACAGTGGACAGGGACACGTAAGACCATGCTGCAGGTTGCCTGGTAGACTGCAACTTCAGGTCATGATTTTCTGTTGTGCTGATTGTATGGCTGGCTATCAGGACATACCTGGGTAATGCCATCTGTGAGAAGCAGGACAGGCAGAGAAAGAGCCCACCCAAATCATCTGTCTCTGCATCTGACCAACTTTTTGCTCTGCTCACACTGCTACAAATCCAAGCCAAATCTCCAGTAACACACCTTGAGTATAAGGATGAAAATATGTCCCTTATAAGAAAAAGAAGCTGGCCTGAAAAATGCAGCTGATGACAAGCTGAAGTTCTGCTCCTGTGTGCTCATTTATGCTCCTATATGATCTCTTTATGTTTTGATGGAAATACTGAATAAGGGCAGAGTTTAAGACATAATTCTGCCTATTTGTATCCAACATTTCTGCATTGCAAGCTCTGGCCGTTATGTGAGAAATTTGTCTTTATCAGAAATTGCTCTTTATTTTTATTTAAAAATTTTCTGTAAAGATTTTGCTTTTCAAAACTGTTATTTTGAAAAAATTCTATTTCCACTACAAAGACTACTGTAGATAAAGGTGAGTTATGGATAAAGAACACTTCCACATTGAAATTAAACCACTGACTATTTATATTAAAGCTTGACTATTTATTTATTTATTTATTTTTAATCAGAAAATTAACATGGGAAGAAAAGAATGTAAATGATGTGTAAGCTGCAGACTACCTTAAAAAATAACATATGAGCATCAAACTGAGAGGGAAGTTATGTCATATGGATATTTTTAAGAGAATCTTTCTGTTCGAGGGCAAGCAGAAAGTAAATACTAAGAAGTGTATGTAATTGCAGTACATTGTTTTGTCAGGTGTATCAGGGACCATTGTTAAAACTTGTTTTACAAGCATTTAATATTTTCATTAATAATATGAAAGAGAGGATTAATAGAATGCTAATTAAATGAAGAGATAATTCTAAATTGAAATAAGTCACAAAACATCAATGAGGACTAAGACATAATGGAACAGGACTGAAAGGCTTAGAAAAGGAGAATAAGGGTCAAACTTTGAAGTGTGTGGTCATGGGTATCTTAATAAAGATGGTCCTATGTAGTAGAGAAATGGAGAGAAACAAGCAAAGCAATAACACTGAAGGAATAAATGAACTGGATAGAGGTTAGGAAATGATGAAGGAGCAGCAAAGACTACTTTGATTAGGAGCTGCCTGTGAAGAAGTCTGTCTCTTGACAGTAACCTGGGAGCTCAAGGATGGGAGGAGTTTCACACATTCATTTAAGAGGAAAAAATTAAAAGGGCTACACTCAAGACCAGAGAAGGGTTAAGTGATGTTGTGCTTAAAACATACAAGTTTTTGAGGAATATAAAGACCAGAAGGAAACTAAGTCTGTAAATTTGAACCTGGAAGAAAGTCTTCAGAAAGGAAAATAACTAACGTGATCTGTGATACTTAAAGCACCACTAGATGAAGAAGGATAAAGAAATTTCATTGAGGCATGAGGATCAGTGCAGTATTAGCAGCATATCTCCTATATATTCTCTATGATCCCATCTAACAGGTAAGGTGGTAGTTTCTGTTTAACCTAAGCTTATTTCTAAACCTCAATGCTGCAGAGAAATTTAAGCACACTGCAATATGAAATCATTGCAACACAGTGCTTGGAGTTTTCCTGGTTTGATTATAAGCCTGCAGCTATACAGATGTTTCAGCAATCCACTGCATCATTAAGAGGCATTTTCAGTTTGTTTTTAAACACTGAAAATATCATTCACCTGTGCACTAATTCAAATATTTTATGGTACATATTTTCCATTTTTTCAGTTCTGTCAGCTGATATATATACACTGCATTAACTCTCGCTAACAACCTTACCTCTCTGTTATGCGTGCAAGAAATGATGCGCAGTACGTGGGGAAATCCTAGCAGTTTAGGGATCCCCAGTTTCAATTTCAAAAGGAGGTGAGGGAAATCATAGCAACTGCATTTCACTGTCAGCTCAGAAATAGGCACTTTGCTATGTTCTCCTCTATGTACTCTGGGGTTTTCCCCACCTTGTGTGTTCCAGAAGAGGATGAAAGACCGGGAAATGTGGGCTGGGTTTAGGGCTGACTAGCTTAGGGCTATGAGAGCAAAAACATGCATGAGAATTTAAGAATGATGCATCATTTCCAAGTTATCCAGCAAGAGAGTCTCTAGATCTCCTGGAGTCGAAAGATCCCACTGACTTCAGTCATCTAGGACAATAACTTCTACATGTATCCTTTCTGCAACATATATTGAGAGGATGCTACCTCTCCAAGGCCCTCAGCAGAACCAACCTAACACAGCCAAACAAGTCCTAACACTTAAACAAGTCCCTAAGTACTGCATCCACCCATGTAGGTCTGAATATACACATAAATTTACACAAGTCAGCACATATCGATGAGGTAGAAAGGCCAGGTAAGAACTACAGAGGGATTTTATGATATGACTTTAATTAATTTGTTATGGATGTTCTTGAATACTATTTTTCTCTCTTTCCTTTTAATTAAATTCCATTAGCAAAATGCTAGCCTTTTGTTAAAGTCTCACGTACAACTGACATACCATATTTCACTTGATGAGGTGGGAAGTACCTAATTAGGATGCCAGTCTCTTTTCACGTTATTTCTTTGTAACAGAAGCAGTACTTCCAGTTGCAGTAGGGAAGTATGACTAGAGGCATTAGATGAACAGAAATTCTCCTTAGAGAAGAATCACCAGTACTCATTTCCTTTCAAACAGTCTCACCTCAAAAGAGACTTTGCTACTTACCAAACAAGAAAACAAAGAGACAGGCTCTCTGAGACATACAAGTAGAGGAGCAAAAGCATCAGTGCAAATACATTCAGAGTCTGTGCAATTCATGAGTTTACTCTGCATGCACATCTATGCACCAGAAGTAGTAAGCTGGTCCTCTTTGACAATAAATATACCTGAATTATCTGTCATGGAGTTTCTGTGTGTTGCCAAGAACATGGATGGCTGGCTGAAGAGATCATTTATGCCTGCTAGTAACAATTTAATTGACACAAGCTCCTTACTACTTGATTCTGATGGATTCATAAAAAGCTGAGCTTAAGAAACCGCATAATTTGCAGATTTTGATAAAAACAGAACTGTCCCAACACCATGTCAATTACCACCACATCAATTTTCTTTCCTTTATTCTGCACGTGTGTGCACATATGCATATGTGTACATAATTACTGTGTACCTGGGCAGGGAATACCCACACCATATTTTAATAAACATAGTATTTCAATATAGCTTATAAATATATCTACAAAAATATATCTCTATATCTCTACACATTACACTGGAGATTTTTCCTTACCTATTTCAGTCATGGATATCCCCGGAGCTAACTGCCCATTGTTGAAAGAGCTATAGGTAAACAAGTTTGGTACAGAGGTGAGGTCATAGATAGGTTCCTGCTTTATCTGTTTGATTCCAGTCACGTCTAACCCAGACTGGTCTGGGGAAGGCTGGGCAGAATCCACATTATAATAGCCCTCAGACTTCGGCAGGTCGATGACATGCCCATTTGAGTATGTGCTGCCAGTTTCATTACTCAGATTGGTCAAGCCATTACTGATGCTGCTGCTGTAAACCCTGGCGAGGGCTTCTGCCTCACCACTCTGCTGTTGCCGTTGCTCCTGCAGTCGCTGCTGGTGCTTCTGCACTTCAGCGTACAAGCTGTCCCTCTGCTTTTTGGACATTCTTCCAAACTTCACAGCTAAAAGGAAAAGCACAATGCAAATCTTTGTATCATTTTTTTTTTTTTGATTCCTATCAGCCCCACTACTTTTTTTGACATTACTTTCAATGTTCATTTTGCAGGGGAAGATCTTCAATTTCTGTGGAAATGAGAGACCATGTGTGTCTCACAGAGGAATAGGTATTGTGTGCTTGAATTTACAAAGTGGCAACTGTGACTCCTATTTGACAGGAGGGCCTCAGTCAAGCAACTAATTTCCCACTGTGAACGTTCAAAAGACCATGCATCTTTTATATCTCAGCTTACACTGAACAACAATCCAGATATGCATGAAATGTACAGGATGTACATACATATTCCATGTGATTTGCCAACTTTCCACACACCTTTAAACAGTGCGCTCAATAGGATTAGTACTCTGGATAAGAACAAGCTCTAAAGCTTTACTATCATATCCTTTCAATGGGGTGTTATCTTGACACCTTAAAAAAACCCCACAACATCTTACAGGTTAGAGTTAGAACCTAGAGAAAAATAACAGATTGTAAGGTAAACACCACAAATCAGAATCATCTTTTCCACAGAGAAAAGTCTCAGGTATTTACACAATCAATTAACATAAACTCCATGGACAAATCCATGCACTCCATGAGAAAGGAAGGAAAATATCTGAGTGCAAAACACTCTACAGGAAGAGGGTTCATTACACTGAGATTGAAATTTTCAAAAATGATGAGTGGATTGCTGTGGAACCAGGATGAGAAAAGCCACAGCCCGCACACACACTGGGTCACAGCTGATTATCTTACTGCCTTCACCACTGCTCTCCATAAATTCTCTCTTTTTACTGGACTAGATCTTGGGATCTCAGAACTGAAGTAGTTAATTGTGCTCTACAACAAATGAGGGATACATTCAGCAGAATTTATAAGAGCACAAGTAAGAGAACACTGCTCTGGAAATATTACTTTCTATGTATTAAGAGGTGTATTTTCCAAGTATTGTCAGTCAGTCTAATTTGTATCAATTCAAAGCCATCAAATTTATTAGCACAGATGTACTTGGCTCTCATGTTTGCTACCTCATACTTCAGCTATAGCACTTGAAAAGAGTCTGAGCCTACATGTGTGGGTGAATGTCAAAGTCAGGAAAAAGAACAGAGAAGGAAGAGAGTAATATGAAAAGGCAGTGGCAGAACACCAAGAAGATGGCAGCATCTTCAATTTATTTGCATTTTTTTTTACTCTAAGAGGCTTTTTTCTTGTTGCCAACCTCAGCTTACTTGCAGCCCTTCTCACAGGCTGCAAGCTATCTCACACAAACACAGCCTGTCCCTGAAATCACTGTACTGCAGATCCTTACAGACAATACACAGTGATTGTATTTTGAAAAATGCAACTCCATATTTTCTTCAAATTTATGGCTTTAGTAATAAAAAACCCACCCAATGTTTATTCTTACAATATCCTAATTAATAGGATTCTCCAGCTGCTGTCAGTTAACATCCTACCTCTGCATGAAAGTTAATCCTTTACATGGATGAGAGGAAAAAATCACATTCAATTTCTATGTTAAAAAAAAGACCCATAAAAGCTATTTTAAACTTGCAAAAGTTCTTAATATCATTGAATATAAAAATCCTTGCAAAAACAATGAGAGAAGAAAGTGATGTTGTCAGAAGAATCACTCCCTTTTTCTGTACACACTAGTCCCTGAATTATAGGTTCCTAAGCCAGTGCTGTCAGTGACATCAATCACTGACAAAATGACCCTGTAGTATCTCTAATCATTGGTAGTAATTACTTTTAGGAGGAAAGAATATGTTGTTAAATTACTGAAATGTTATCACTTAAAATCTCCTATAGGAAGAATCAGGAGCTAAGGCATCAAGTGAGATGCACGTATTGTCCAAAAAGAGTTCCTCGATTAAAGGCTACACTGCAAGGTCTCTCCCAGACTGATGAAACTGGTGTACACGTTGTTTCAGTGAGGTATGAGAAATACTGTGTAAGGAAAAGATATTTTATAGTCCTAATTTAAAACAGGTTCATAATCTGTGGATGATCCAAAGAAACAGCTCTTTAAGTAACTTATCCATCAATATCCTTAATTTTAAGTCATGCTTTTTGGACAGAACTTGTAGGACAGAAGACTGCTGAGAGACAACCAAAATCAATGCATGATGCTTTTTTATTATCATTTAACATGCTAGTGAGCTGGAAATGTCATATATGAGCAGGGATGGTTTGGGGCAGGTTTGCTGTCAGCAGCCTTGCTCAAACCTTCCACTCTCTACAGATCTGGTGTGTTGGACATCCTCAGCCTACCCAGCATGCCCAGCATGGCAGGTCACTCTATGGCTTGGAAAGAGGACTAGAACTCTGCAAATACCAATGGATCCTACTATCAAATACACAGCAGGGCTTTCCTCTGGCATAGAGTCTGCTTTGAGTACTAAACCATGAAACATTTTTTCTTGAGACCCAGAGAAGGATAGGGGACATTACAGAGCTAAAGCAAATGTTCTTTAAGCAATGCAAAACATTCAACCAACCACGGTAAATAAAACAAGCAGAAAACTCTGAAGTTCTTAACTGCTTACCTTCTATTGCAGAGATAACAAGGAAGGGGATACTTTCACACACCAATTTGTAATGTTAAGATAAATTTTAATGTTATATGTTACATGTTATATGTAATATATTATATGTTATCTCAACTGGAATACAAATCCACCACTCCAGAGGTGCCCTTGCTGTGTTTTTGATCAGAACACATTTCAGTTCTGACTCTTTCTGCCCCAAACAGTTCTCTCCATTTTGTGATTTCCCAGCCCTTCCCATGAAAGTAGCCTCCTTTGTTAACTGAATGGCAAAGATATTTGTCTCAGTGCATACCTTACAAAGCAAGGAACTTCTTTCCTCTTTTTTACAGAAATCTACAGGGAGTTTAAGTAAGTCAGCAGTGAAGAACAGTTTCAAAGGGTTTAGGCGTGAAGTAGGAATCTGACTCCTTACCATCTCGAGACATTCCTAGGGCAAGACATTTCTGCAGTCGGCAGTGTTGGCAACGATTTCTGTTGGTTCTGTCAATTAAACAGTTTCTCTGCCTTGGGCAGGAGTAGGAGGCATTGTTCTGCTGACTCCTCCGAAAGAATCCCTAGGGGCAAGAGAGCAAGAAATGCAGAGTATTATCATGTGCACACGAGATGATTCATGAGAACCACATAAACCACCACAATAATCTTAGTGCAATGCTACTTATGCTATGGCTCTCTATATGTTTGCCTTGTGTAGTGGAATTGAAAAACATTTACTTAGAGAGAATTATGCTTTATTTTGTAAAGAATGTTGTGTTAAAACACAAAAATACTACTAAATAATGCATCTTCCTGTGCAATAATGACCATGTATCATCAAATGGTTGCTCTTCATAAGGGCAAAGCTTGTCAGCATTTGTAAACAGATGACCTGAAGAGCTTGTTCTGAGTATTTTCTTCCTTCATTGATAGAGATTGGAAATAACTGGCACTGGCTATGTGTAGGATTAGTAGTTGAAAACTCAGTTGGGAGAGCACTGCACTCCTAATCTGAGGGTCAGGGGTTCGAGTCCCTGTCCAGGTATGAGGCTTGTCAGAGTTGGGCTGATGGTTGGAGTAGATGATCTGAAAGGTGCCTTCCAACCTAGATGACTATGACTATGACTAAATCCGATGTTCAATTTAACCTGGCAACTGTTGATCTGATCTGGAGGGACTACACACTATGGGAGCGAAAAGTAATTCAAATTCAAGCATCAGAAAAGAACTAGGATTTAATTACTGTATCAAGTAAAGCCAATATACAAAGAAGAAAGCAACACCTTTTGATGCTGCCAGGAGAAAGTAAAGACATTTTCTATTTCAATGGAATATAAAATGCACTTTATCTACGTAAAAATTCTATCTACTTGAAGTGTTTTCTGACCAGCTGTGTGCTATTTGGCTAAAGATTAGAGTTCTAGAAGAGTACAAAGCTTACAACTGCTACAAATGACACTGTGAGGTAGTGTTATGGTAAAAATGCCCAAAGTGACAAGATGAATGAAACCAAGGGATGCAGTGAGAAAGAGAAAAGGAGTGAGCATTTCATAATACTACTCTCTTCCCTGTCTAATAGAGGGCAGGAGGAACACCAAGCCTGCAGAAAAAGTAATAAAAAAGAGAAGTTCCTTGGCTGGTTTGTCATCTTACAGGCAGAGTAGTTGCAGTGTTGTGTGAAGGGAGAGCTGAAGTATACTGTGGCCACTGTAGGAAGCCACAAGGAGAAAAAGGGCAGAAAGCATCATTAGTGCAGTTACACTAGTCATCAGAAGTGATGCCAAAGTGATTGCACATTTCTGACAGCAAACAGGTTTGAATAGAGCCAAAATGCATTAGCTAACTTGATTTCCCAGTCTTACCTTCTTACAGCTGAGAGACAGAAACACTGAGCAATGAAAATCACAGCAGCCATGTGCATCAAGGAAAGAAAATGGGGAAGCAACAAGGGTACTGTGTCACAGGGCACAACTCATTCACTACAGGTGGTGACTGAATTCTCATTCCTGGTGAACCCAATAAGGACAGTGTGGGATCTCAGTAACAGACAATGAATGTGGTGTCCCACCAAGGACAGCAGCAGCACTAGTACTGAGGTCAAGAATAAAGAAATTCAATTAAACTGGTCTGTGTTGGTTGTATCAGTGAATATAGTATATTAAACAACTAAATAAAGTTTTGTTATTTGCAGTTTTGAGAACATTGATGTCCCTTGAAACAACTCTTTGAAAAAACATAGTGGAGATGGTATTTGATCTTGGCTGATCAAAACTTTCATGAAACTGTGGAGGTGAGTTTAATTTGAAGCTAATTACATGCTAATTTCATATATTTCTACTCTATTTGCTGAACTCTACAAACAATTTCGACTTGCAAAGATTTGTGGTTTTGAGAGAATCAATGAATTTGATAGCTTAAAAAAAAAAGTAGCATTGATGAGTGCCTCATGAGTTCCATTATGGTTTACCTCATTTCCTTCTTTGCCTCAAGGACTTCATAGTAAAATTAACCTACAGCAGATAATTTATTTTTTGGAGGAGCCTTTCGTATTCTTTTCCTCCTACATAAGATCTAGAAGTTTTGTTACAATGTACAGACAATCCCTCAATTTAATTTTTAGGAGATCTTCATAAAATATTGGCTAAGTATACTGATAATAATTTAATAAATTTAATTATAATTACTGAGGCATTATGAACTTAAAGGCAGGCTTCGTAGTATTAATAAGACTGAGAACCAGTCTTCCTGCAACTTAAACAAGTCACTTTGTCCATCACAAACAGGAAAATGACAATGCAAGGAAATGATAAATGAAGGAGAAGGATAACAAAAATGGTAATGAGGGAAAATGAGGATGCAAACTAAATCATTACTTGAGAGTGGTATTAAAAGTTTTTTCACTGTAGATATGAAGGTCAGATGATAAAAGGAAAATAAGAAGCCAGAGAGATAGATGGCATGGGCTACATGTCTTCAGGTTTCACTCAGTGATGATTGCGATAGTGCCATTCTATGATGTTCTTAAATGGGTCCAGCAGGTCTGTCAGCGTATGCACATAAAACAGCAGTAATATTTATGATGCCATGCCCCTTAAGCATTTATAATAAATGTTGCAGTGGCATAGGCAATGTAGGGACACTGAGTAAAAATACTTCCTGTCCCTTAAAGTTTGAAGGTCAGTCCTCAAATGCTGTGCTCTGAAATGCCACGACTGCCTGACTCCATGCATGCATGTGCTTGTGGAGTGGTGCTCACCTCCTTCTTCCACACATGATCCCACTCTTAACTAGTTAATTCGGACTTCTAACACTTTCAGGAAAAAAGAAGTCACAAATGACCAGACTGCAGTCTGCAGGCTGTGCAAATACTTTTTTAATTGTTGGGCAATGAAGAGTAGAGTTGCATTTCTCTGGAGTGCTTACCTTAAAAGAGAGCTCTGACAGACTGAGATGCCTCCCATTGGACCTGATGTGAAAACTAACATCTTTTTTCACAATAGGCTCACACAATAAGATTAAACTAACTGATCTGATACGGAAAAACTGGCACAAAAACAATAGGGTATAAACTGTTATAAGTGGCAGAGAAGCTCTTTATCTTAATAAGCAGTCTATACACAAAAGCTGAGGGGTATCATCTCTTCCTGAGGCACACACAAGGGCTGGCATTAACCCTAATCACTCTGCTCTGTGGGCACCGAGTACTGAGAAAATACACAGCTTTTATGCTTAAAGCATTCTTATGTTGGTTTTGAGCCAATTTTGAAGCATCTGATCAAATAGTCTGATGTTATTTCATGTGATCATAAGAAGATGCTTATTTTAGTCAGTGAAACACAGCACAGACTGTTCTGTTTACTATTGTTAAAATTACACAAAAAAATCTGATGTTTGACAATATATTGCTTCTCAGTTTGTTGGAGTTAAAAGCATTCTTTTAGACAATCAGTGTACCCACATTTTCAGATGCTTTGAGATTTTGCAAAACATGAAGTAAATGCAAACTTGCCATTTCATTCTGCAAATATGCAACCACTTCTAAATCTAACAGTTGGTATTTTCCACATAGAAGAAATCAGAGATGCTGTCTCCTCACCTTTGCAGTTTTACATTTACATTCAAAGCTGAAATATGAACATACAGTAAAAAATTCTGTTTTTCCATGAATAATGATAGAGATAATAAAATAAGAGACCATTTTTGAAGTTGAAAGTTGCAGCCTTTCTTCTCTCAACTTGAAGCCTCACTTCCTCATTTTTATTATTTGTATTATTTGAAAAAAAAGCCTGGGGTGATATGTTACACGATGCCATAGCATCGAAAAGTTTTTTGCCTTCCCTTTTTGTTTCTAATGTCTGAGTCACAGCAATTGCCCTGTACTGGAGCCTACAAGGGAAAAGTTAAAGGATCCTTTTACACTATTCATAATGTGAGGCATTTTTTAGTTTAAAGATTACAATTTGACCAACAGAGAACACACATGGGATAAAATAGGACCAAGCTTTTAAGATGTTGAATGGAGATACTGCACCAACTTCTAATGCTACAAGGACAGTATAGCAAACAAGATAAGAAATCCATCTCACAAACTGATTTAAGGTAGAATAGGTGTGACTGGCAGTTGCCAGCCTCTGTATCAGCACTTACACTGCTTCAGATGCAAGTAATTAAAATTTTAAAAAAGGGCATAACTCTAAAGACTATTTGATGAAACACAAGCAAGTAGTAAAATCAGGTATGAAACTCATTTATCTCAGCAGCAGACTGTACACCACTTGCTTGAAAGTGTGTAAGATTGTATTATTGTACATTGATGCCTTAGGCTAATGCAAATGCTGATTACTATGCTGTATTAAAATCTCATACCTTGCAGCCTTCACATGTGATGACTCCATAGTGTATTCCAGAGGACTTGTCACCACAGATTTTGCATGGTATCACTTCAATTTGTGCTGAAAAAAAAAATACTTTGAGTACATAATTCTGTTTAATTTCTTTCTTTTTCAAATGAAGATTTTGAGAACATGAGCTGGACAGCTCTAGTCTTTTAGAAAAAGACCTATTCACCCCCCTGACAAAATACAATTGCTTTGTATGGTACTGTGTAGTTCAGAATGCTTTGATTTGGTGAATTTTAATAGTTTCTCATTATGTAGTTCCTATCATACCCTACAAAACTCTACAACAATTCAAGCTATCTCACAATTAGCAGGTTTTACCTCGCATTCTCCTTTTTTGATTTTACTTGTTAATTTCGTCATCATTATTGTTGATGATAGTCATTAGGGATCCTAAATAATTATCTAGACTTTTCTGCTTCAATATTTCAAATATCCACAACCTTTCCTTTTGCTGAGGTAGAATTACACAGCATGTTTTGATGTATTTTTCAAAGCACTAGAAGTGAGATTATGGCTTTAAGACACAAGTTCCACAAGTAGAGATAGGCTTGCAAACTGCTGCCTAACCTGTTCTTTTCTTCAAGCTATTTGTTTTAGCACCAGGCCATGTCAGAAGGGCTCACAGACTGGATGTAAATAGCTGGTGGCTGCGCGCTGGAGTGGCATGTACTATCTGGAAATGTTTGAATATGGATAACCCTCAGATTCTTTCATAAGTATAACAGTGATTTTTAGAGAAGGGACCCATACTTCACTGTCTGCCCTATATTTTTGGTAACAGAGCTGTTTGCTTCCCTCAGCTACTTTGCATCTTGCATGTATTTCCTTTGAGAGTACTGTAGGAGTGCATTCTCTGAATTGTATGGAAAGATTCTAATGCAATGTGTTGAGATGAAGCATAAAGTCCATTTTCTTTCCCAGGGATTTGTTTGCCAATGTGGCATGTGTGCCTCCTTGCAATTTACCTGCCTCTTTGAAGTAGTAAAAGACTAGGTAAAGATCAGTACTCCCGGTAGCTTTTCTTCCTGTATGCCCAGGGCAACAATGGCATCAGATCTTTGCTACACCAGTCAGTCCTTAAATCCTTAGGTAGCAAAGCCGAGAGCTTGTGCAATAAGACTGACCATAAGGATTACTAATTGTTAGTCCTTTAACTGTGTACATCCAGCTTCCAAATGGGTTGCAAGACAGGGAAACAAGATTATTGTCAGATGTTTATCTTAAGAAGAGCATTCCATCTCAAACCTGCAGGTGGTTGAAAAATTGATAAATACTGGAAAAAATTATTTTAAAATGACTGCACATTGTAAGCTAAGCACTAAGCATGTTCATACAATAGATGCTGTAGAAATGTCATGATGTAGTCTGGATTCATCCTGTTTCTACCTTGAGTTATTATTTATCACTCACACCGGCAGCCAAGAGTTCACACTATCTTGTTAAACAACCAAAATTCAGAAGCATGTCCCAGAGAGCTACAATACTTCCCACTGAAAGGTGCGCAGTATCCCCTACTCCCCTTCTGATGTCAGAGGCTTACCAAGGTAAACTCCACAAGATGTATGCTAGCAGACCCTCTCTTCTGTAAAGTCAAATAACAATCTCAGTTGGAAGGGAACTTCAATGGTCACCTAGTCCAATTCTCCTGCAGTAAGCCTGGACATAGTGTACCAGATCGGATGAGACTCAGAACCTCATCAAGCCTGGACTGGAATGCCTCTTGGGATGGGGCCTCCAGCACCTCTCTGGACAACCTGTTTCAGGGTCTCACCACTCTCATGGTGAAGAACATCTTTCTGATGTCTAATTTAAACCTGCCCAGCTCTCGTTTAAAACCATTGCCCCTCATCCTATTGCTATATGCCCTTACAAACAGTCCCTCACCAGCTTTCCTGAAGGCACCCTTCAGATACTGGTAGGCTGCTATAACATCTTTCTGGAGCCTTCTCTTCCCCAGGCTGACCAGCTGGTCTCTCAGTCTGACCTCATAGGAGAGGTGCTCCAGCTCCTTGAACATTTTCATGGTCCTTCTCTGGAGCTTCTCCAACCAGTCCATGTTCTTGTGCTGAGAGCACCAGAGCTGGACACAGTACTCCAGGTGGGGTCTCATGAGAGCAGAATAAAGAGGCAGAATCACTTCTTTTGATCTGCTGGCCACAGTCCTTCTGATGGAGACCAGGATACCTTTGGCCTTCCAGGCTACAAGCACTTTCATCCATCAGTAATCCAAAGTCCTTTTCTGCGGAGCTGCTCTCTATCACATCATGTCCCAGTCTGTATTGGTAATGAGGATTAGTTCAGCCCAGGTGCAGCACGTCCATGAGATTTGCACAGCCTACCTCTCCAGCCTGCCCACATCCCTTTGGGTAACGTCCTGTCCATATGGTGAGTCGATTGCATCACTCAGCTTGATGTCATCTGCAAACTTGCTGAGGGTGCACTCAGCTACCCTTCCCCAAAGGAACTAGGGAAGAGAGATTTTTGTGGATGGCAATACAGATATTAGTTTTGCATTGGGAGCTCAGTTTTGTGAGATGCTGCGCACATTTTTAGGCAGCAAACCTGTTTTTAAATGGCTCCTGATCTAGCATGAATAGAATTTATGTTATTGTAGGAAATACCTATTTATTATTCATATGACCTGGACAGAAACAACACAGAATCACAGAATGTCAGGGATCAGAAGAGACCTTAAGAGATCATCTAGTCCAATCCCTCTGCTGGAGCAGCAACACCTAGACCAGGTCACACAGGAATGGATCCAGATGGGATTTGAATATAGTGATAGATTCTTTTCTTTCTTAAGAAATTATTACCAATTGGCCATCCTGAGATAATAAATACATTAAAAAGAAGGAAATTTCTCATAAAAAGACATATGCAGTTCCTTAGCAATTTTGCCAGGTTGACCCTGCACAGAAATTCCTATACTGCATCCCTACTGAGTCTACTAAAACATACACCTCCAGTTACTGTTGTTTGAGTAACTAGTTTGAGTAACTACTCAAAGGTCTTTGCTCAGATACATGTGGAAGGAGCGAGGCTCTGCTCTGGGACCACATGGTGCTTTATGTTGACAAGCCTTAAAGACATATCTATGTTAGAGGCAGGAAATATACTCCTTTGTTAATTCAAACCCTTATTCAAAACTAAGCAGTTTACAAATTAGTGAATAAAGGATATCCCAGAAATTGCTACGTCCTTCGAGAGCCCACAGAAAAGGCAGCATCTTAGGACACAAGAAGGTATCTGAAAAAGTCTGGAAAATGCAGATTCTGCTACTGTCTCCAAGGCATTAATTTTTGTTCATTACACAGCATAACAATTTAAAAGAGCTGAGAAAACTCCCAGTCATTAGTTGTAGTGACCAGATGAAAAGAAGCCACTGTATTCCCAGAAACCTCATGAATTGTAATTAACAACCACTGTACCAGGATTCTTTTGCAGATTTAATGACTGTCGGAGGCTACAGCACCATCTTCACATACTTTTGTTAAGCCACCTACAATTGTATGTTGTTTTTTTACTTCTTCTTTTAGATCAACAATTTAGGGACCTGCCTCTCTTTATGGTTAGCAGCTTTCTTCCAAATTCCTTACAAGTCTAAGATGCAGTGATTCAGTACCTTCTCCCAACAAGGCCAAAAAGATACAAAGCAGTATTAGTAAAGTTGCTCCAACTTTTAGCAATGATAGAATTTATTTCCTCTTGATGTAGTAAACACGAGGAATGAATAAGACAAAGCTACCTATGTACATTTTTAAAGTACTTCCACTTGCCTTTTACTCAGCTTTAATAATTAAGAATAATTAATAATCTAAGATTAATTCCAGCAACTTCTTTTCAAGCAATTGCACAGTTCTCAACTGTCCATCTGTCCTATTTTTCAACAGACACATTCACCTGCCTTGAGCTATATATATCACTCAAGAGAAAACTGCAAAACTACCATCACGCTGACGTCTAACAAAAAACATTTTCACTGTTTGGAGATCTCAACAGGTGTACCTTCTCCCATCAGCATTATGTCAGGATCCTCATACCTTTCTGCACTATGCATCCCTTATTTTAAACTTAAGTTTTAAGTTCTCTGGAGCTTGGAAATGCCTTGGATTTTATATGGCACTCTACAAATCAGAACACCACAATGAAAATCAATTAATTCTACCTGATTAGTAATGATAATCCACAGACGTGGGATTTATCACTGGAAACGAATTCCTTCTCTTAGGACAACAGGAAGAAAGGCAGAACTCTATTAGTTAAACAAATACAAACAAGTTTCATACATTTGAAACTAACAATTGGAAAAAAATAAAGAAGTACTTAAAATGATCTCCAATCCACACACTATTTTCTCAAATTCTGTTCCAAGAGAAATAAAAAAAGTTGACAGCTGCTTTTTTACTCTTTTTTTCCAGCAAAAAAAATACTCACAGGCACAAAATTTATTATTCTAAAATTAGTGCAATAATCAGGCTTCAATAATTGTTATATTGGTGAAATTAGGAATAGCTGGAAGGAGATACACAGTTAATATGCTGTATTCCTGTTGAAAGAAGGGTAAGAGTAAACAAGGCAGGTAATGTGCCTGTTAGGTATTTGTGGGGACTGTCACTCAGACGCATATGATGTTGAACAAGAAAAAAGTGAAGATCACATTTAAACAATCTCAGTTTAACATATGAGGAACTTAATGCAGGACAGACTGGAATATCATCTCCCAGACACGTAGCTTTAGTTCCAAGGGGAAAAAATCCTTGAGGTTTCAATATTTAGTACTTGATCAAAAGAGGATACTAAAGCATGCTGGGCATGAACTTTGAAGAGGAAGCCCTCTCTCTAATTTGTTTATCCAGGAGGGATTGCACTTGGAAACATCAAGGCTAATCAGAGAACTGATAGCAAAACAAAGGAGCTCCTTCACCTTCCAAGAATTCCCATCATCCTTAAGCTGGTGTTCTTTGAAAAATGCAAGTAGATTAGCCCAGTTCACTTTCATGTTTGCATCCCTAAGCGATTTAAAATGAAATTTATTCTGCATTTTTATCTAGTCGCCAACTCTGCTTTTTTATCCATATATCTGTAAGACAGTTTTTTTCCTTTCATGTTACCATCAACAAAAATTTCCACTAAAAGATAGGCTGCCAACTACTTCTTGGTATCCCTTTTGCCACTGGGTTTGCTGTTCTGTGGCCTCACAGCAAGATTTCAGGTGCTTTGCATTTCTGTTTAATAATATGAAAATATACAGCTGAGAATACTGTTTCTGTCCTGTGTTGTACCTCATGCAGTGAGAGTTACATAGTTAGCAATATCTCAGCAAGCTAATTAATGCCAGCTAATGTTAATTAACATGTCTTCAGATATATCTGCTGGCAGCCATACCCCAAATGAGCCATTAGAATAAGCAGATATGATGGAATCCACATGAGAAAATAATGTTTTCTCAGAGTCTTAGCATTTTTATACAGTAGCACTCACAATACTGTGAATTTGAACTTTTAAATTTCTTAGAACTACAAACACCAGCAAGTCCAGTCTGCCTGCGGTACTCTCTGTATATGCAATATGTTTGGTGACTCCTAACCATGCCACTTGTACAGCATGTGTGCAGAGATGTACAAATTCCCCAGAAGTCCTTTTATATCTGTATGTCTCAGAGGGCACAGACAATAGATTTGATCAGTATGTGATCTGTAAAAACCTCAAATGAAATTCAAGGTAAGTGGTAGTCCTGGAAGTTGACTATGGAGAAATCCAATAGATTTTTCACTTGGAATTGAAGTGATAAATTTCATCTAAGAAGATAATTTTTCCCATAAATCCACACAATCATCCGTTCTGATTTCTTCCATGTTGTTGCACTCTCAACTGAACTTTTGTAGTTTATTACCAGTGTAACTTGTCAGGTTTTTTGGTGATGCATTTTCTTTTCATTGTCCTATTTTATGGTTTTCCAGTGAGGGAAAAAAAAGAGTAAAAGCAGGAAGTTGTACATCATCTCTTCTTACAGATCAACTCTGTCCTTTATTGCCCACTCTGTGGGCAATGACGGCAGAGTGCAAAGGGAGGGAGTAGGGCAGGGGGATGCTGGGGACTCTGCTGTTGTAGGGGATCCTGGATCCCTTATA
>VZTY01035172.1:2233-40516 GCA_013400935.1 Turnix velox
GCCCTATCTCCTGCCTTGCCGTTCTTGTACGCGTTTTACACAGAAAGCCAGGCTAGTGAACGTCTTATTTTTGTAGGGGCCGCCGCCTCTTGCCTGAGGTGAGGTGGGAGCGGGCGGAGCCATTTGTGGCGGGAGGGAAGGGAAGGTGGGGGGAGAAGGGCGCGCGCACATGCGCAGCGCGAGCAGTGCGCATGCGCCGTGCCCCGCGCGCAGGCGCCCTCCGCTCTTAAGAGGCCCCGGCGGCGGGCGCGCGGTCAGTCAGCGGGCGGGCGGCGGTCCCTGCGCCAGGTACTGGGGCTGTGCGGGGCAGCGGCGGGGGTAAAGGCGAGGAGCGGTGGCTTTCGGTGTGGGGAGGTGGTCCGAAACCTTCGCTGGGTCCGGGAGTGCATGCCTTAAGCGGAGAGGGAGGGCTGGGCCCAGCCTGCTGGATGGCTGAGGTGGGCGGCGGCCTGGGCCTGGCCGGCAGCGGCGGGTGCGGTGTGCCTGAGGGAAGTGAGGGTGTGGAGTTGTCCCTCCGCCGGCCGGCACAGGCACTGCCGCTGTTTCCAACCCTTCCGCCGGCACTGAGGAACCGGCCTGTCCGCGGGGCTTCACTTACTGAGATAAGTATCCATGTGCTGTAGTAGTTGTTAAATTGCTGGACCCTAATAGGCCAGCTCATAGTCTTTGAGTGCCAACTGGTTTATTACATGGTAGCCTGGAGAAGACAAGGCTCTGAGAGGACTTTACAGCCGTTTCCAGTCTCTAAAGGGCCTCCAGGAAAGCTGGGGAGGGACTTTGCATCGGGGAGCCACGGGACGAGGGGGAAGGGTTTTAAACTGAAAAAGGAGAGATTTGCATGAGATCTGAGGAGGAAATTTTTATCTCTGAGGGGAGGTGAGTACCTGGCCCATGCTGTCCAGAGGAGCTGTGGCTGCCCCATCCCTGGAGGGGTTCAAGGCCAAGTTAGATGGGGCTTGGAGTAACCTGGGCTGGTGGGAGGTGCTCCTGCTCAGAGGAGTGGGGGGTCAGTGGGTGGGCTTTAAGGTCCCTTTCAACCCAAACCATTGAATTACATCCTTTGGTCGCCAAAGTGTGAGTCTGTGAGCAGAAGCAGTGAGGGTCCAGGTTGAATCAAGCTTCTTCATAAAGCTGGGATGTTGTCAGCTTGGCTTGAAACACCTTGTTGCTGCCTGGTTGGGTCGTTTCCTAGGTGCGTTCCATTAGTTTGGGTTTATAGGCACCTGTATTGTATGCAGTAAACATTTAACTGAAGCAGGCTTAGTAATATACACAAACATCAATCATCTAAAGTTGTTGCATGTAGTTATCTGATAGTCTTGTTCAGTTATTTAGCCCAAGGGGTTTAAAAACTCCTGGAATTAAGTTACCGTGGTTGATGGCTGGCTGTGTTGGATGTGCATCACTTCAGCCTGCTGCTGCTGCAGCTCCCTGCAGGACATTCCTCTAGTACCAGGCAGAGCCCATCCTGTCAGACATAGCCATCAGTTACTGGAAGAGTTCGGGATATTCTGGGTTCCCTGCAGGTGTTTCAGAACACTTCACTTGGAAGCAAGCCATCAAACAGACTTTTGGATGCTGTTTAAAATGCTGTGTGCAGAGGTGTTCCAGTCCTGCTTCCTCTTTCCTTTTTTCTTTCCCCATGAAGATGTATGGATTTGGGGGAGTTGTTTTTTAAACTGGAGTAAACCTCTGAGTTGACTAGTGGAAGAAAACATCTCTCAAATTTCAGTCATAAATTACTGCATGTTTTAAAAGATTACTCTTGCAATCTCAAATTTTAGAGCTGTAAGCATCCATTTAAACTATGTTTTCCAAGTTTTGGGGCTGCTCAGTGCATAACACACCTTGGTTTTATGATCTTTACAGAAGTAAACTGTGTTAATTATGCAAATCTCTTCTGTATGTTGCCCTGGTAAAGATATAGTGATGCTGCTTTGATATTTAATTTATTAACTTAGAAGTTATGTTTACCTTTAAGATTGAGAGTGCATCTCAAACACCCACTGAAGAAGTCAGCTTTTGGTTCAGGGCTTCCTGAATGGCCCAGGATGTTGGTTGGAGCTGATCATTAATGAAATAAGCCACTCATCTTACACAATTATCCTTTTTTCCTGTGCAACAGCAGCACTGTGTGACTTGCAAATTACACAAGTGGTTCATTCTTATGAACAGTTACCATATAAATTTAAGAACTTATGAGCTTTTTACTGTAAAGGAAAGAAGTTGTTACATGATTGCCAGATTGTGCATGCAGTGGAGAATCAAAATGAGTCCTTTTAAAAAATAGCTTTTAGATAACTTGCAGTACACCTTGTGGACCTTTTAGCTTGATGCTGGAGGTACTTGACCTGGTGAATTTGTAGGAAAACATGAAGGAGAAGTTGCTGGAGGTCACTTCTAACCCAAACTGTTAAGTGATGATGAATCTATGAAAATAAGAGTAATAAGAGAGTATTTTTACTTTCAGTTTTTCACCCCAGCTTTACTATTAATATTTCATCAATGTATTTATTGATGTGAAAGCAAGTGGTCTGTCTGTTCTCTCTTCAGGCTTTCAGTGGGCAAGAATCATGGACGTACAGAGTGGGGTGGGGCCTGTTGGTGAGTTTTTTTTAAGCTAAACTTACATGCTGTCACCCCCTCTGAGGAGATATGAGGGGAAACAGCAGTGGGAGTTGCATCAATGCATTTGGGGATGGTGGTCTTGGACTGTTCTTTATCCAAAATCAATTCACAGCTATTCTGCTTGGGCTTTGTATTACCTGGAACCTGTTGCTGACTGGAGAAGGTTCATCCTTATGCTGGGCTGAGTGCTGTTTGGCAGAGCAGCTCACTGCTGGGTTAGGATGGACAGGTCTTCATGGAGGAGGGTAGGGCTGAGCTGCAGCATTTGGCAGGAAGATCAAAATGAAGAGTGGGAGGAAGATGGAGTCTGTCCTGAGGGGCAGGAGGAACCCCTCATGTCCAAACTGTGTGGGAGCAAGAGACTACATGTTAGGAGTCAGCCCAAATGTTTTTTGTGGCCCTCTCACGCTAGTTCATTTCTGTAGACATTGTTAACATGGACTAAGACTAGTGCTGATAGGAATTGTTTGAAAAATTATTGCTTAAGCCAGTTCAGTGAGCCCTTGAGGGCTCATCTGTATCAAATGGGAAAATGGAATAAACTTTATAATAATTATTTGGAATAAACTTCTGCTAGGCTCATACAGGAAAACTGTATTGATTCAGCTTTATAACTCAATAGCTATTTGTGATAGTTCTTAGGAAAACCATAGCGATTTGTATCTGCAGCTGTTAAAATATATGACTGCTATTAACAGGTTTTTAATTGTGAATTGGGCTCAAGAATGAAGTAATTGATGAAGGTCTGTAGTGAAATACATGGATGCCTGAGGCATCTGTGTCTCTTGGCTGAGAATTCACACAAAAGTTCTACTTGAATCCTCTCTGCACAAATGCTGAAAATTTTTATTTCCCCAGGATCTGGGGAAGCAGCAGTAACCTCAGCCATGGAGAACACGGAAACTCCTGAGGAGGAGAAACCAACTGTAGGCAATGACAGCACAGACAATGGCGCTGAAACCACAACAGAGGAACAGCAAATGGACTTCAGTACAGAAATCATGAGTGTCACTGAGATGGAACAGTCACCAGATAGCTGCCCTGACTTGAGCGAAGAGAACATGCAGGAGACTGAAATTCCAAATATTGAGGGTTTACAGACAACGGATACTGAGGCTGGCTTTCCTCCAGATTTTGACAAGTTCTGGAAAGTAGTAGAGGACAATCCCCAGGATTTCACAGGATGGGTGTATCTGCTGCAGTATGTGGAGCAGGAGGTTAGTACGTGTCTCCACTTTCCTTAGCCTTCTAGAAATAAATAAAAACAAGTAGATACCTCATAGTAGCTTATTAATATGTGAAGGGGGCTATGATAGGACTTTTTAATAGGGTACTGGACCATGGCAGGAGTAAGGGATGCAAATTGGAAGAGAGGAGATTTAGGCTGGAGATAAGGAAGAAGTTCTTTGAGGGTGGTGAGACAGTGGAAGAGGTTGCTCAGAGAGGTTGTGGATGCCCCCTCAATCCCTGGAGGGGTTCAAGGCCAGGCTGGATGAGGCACTGAGCAACCTGGTGTAGTGGGAGGTGTCCCTGTCTATGGCAGGTGGATTGGAACTAGATGAATTTTAAGGTCCCTTCCAACCCAAACCATTCCATGATTCTATATTCCAGTGAAAATCTAGACCTGTGCATCAGGCTTTCCTGGACAGTGCTTGAAGAGAATTGCCTTTACCACTGTAATTAGCAGAGATTACCCAATATAAACTTGCTTTTAAGACAATGCTAAAACAATAATTGCTTTTAAAACAAAGGGAAGGGCTTGATGGTTTGTTTTTGTTTTTGTTTTTGTTTTTTTTTAAAAGATTCTAATTTTGTATTGTATCTTTCTTGCAGAATCATTTACCAGCTGCCAGGAAAGCATTTGACAGGTTTTTCACTCATTATCCATATTGTTATGGATATTGGAAAAAGTATGCAGACTTGGAAAAACGCCATGACAACGTGAAGCAGTCTGATGAGGTATGTAGGCAGCTGGTTGCAGCTATTGCCATCGGTCCTGTTAGCCAAATAATGACTAACCTACCACGAGTCATTTGGCTGCCAGAACCTGCCATGAATGGTCAGGTTTGTAGGGATTTTTGTTTGCACTTGTCACGTCTGTGGCATTTGTAGCTAATGTTTTCTCTCTTTGTTGGCAGGTGCGTTAAACCTCTACAGTTTGTCAAGCTTTGCAGTGCAAGCCTCTGTATTACACTGCAGCTTAACAAGTAGGGCAGGGCTTTTCTCTCACTTACATTTATTACTCATTTTCAAAACAATATAGTTGGTTTGCTGGTCACCATTGCTACATCTTATTGCATTTTTGGTCAGACGCTGTCAATGATGCTCTAATGGGTCTGTGCCCTATGGTCTGTACCCCAAAGCCTGCCCACACAACCTGGTCAGAATGCAGGGACCGCTGCGCTTTGAAGATCAAGACTCTGCACGTGGAGATCAGAACATTGCCATGTTCTATCCAACCTCCACCCAAATGGTAATGGTAGATTATTTAAACAAAATTCCAGTACTTAGTATTTCTAAGGTTCACCGGATAACACAGTGTTGCCTCTCTATTAGGACACGGTTAAGTATTTGAAGTACAGCTCCTGTTCTCTTCTTAGGTATATCGCAGAGGGCTTCAGGCAATTCCTCTTAGTGTTGATCTTTGGATACATTATATAAACTTCTTAAAGGAGACCTTGGACCCTCTTGATCCTGAGACTAACAGTACTATTCGAGGGTAAGTTGGGAGTAGCCCATACACACAGCCTCACTGCAATGTTCTCACCTTGATAAGGTTTGATATAATGTTCTATGATCATTGTAAAGGCTTCTAAGAGATGCTGGAGTCAAATTCCACAGGAAGGGGGAGACAATACAGTGTGGTACAAGGGTCAAAGTTTGTAATGAAACCTTCAGACTTGGTGCAGCACTGGAACAGATGCCCCATAGAGCTTTTGGAGTTAAAATCACTGGAGGGTATGGCTAGAATGTGGCTAACTCCACCTATTGCTGTCAGTGCTACTGGGTAGAGGAAGAAATTGGACTGAAGTTTGACCCAGAGCCTTAATTGAAATTAAGCTGAAGCAACTTCTAGCAGCACAGGTGATGTGTGGCTGTTGTGTGTAAGCTGGTAAATAAGTTTTACAGTCTTTATAAGTGGTAAAGATTGTGTATTTTCCTAATACCTGGTGTTCCCGCAAGGTGGTTTTCTGTTGCCTTTATTTATTCTATTGTGGTAGGAGGGAAAAATGTGAGAGGAAACTTTTAGAATTTCTTGGTATCTCACTACAGATATCAGAAAAATTCTCTGAAAAATTTAATTAATGAATATAAATGTTGGCGCAAGTAAATGGGGATGCTCATAGTTAAATAAGAGTCAGAACTTTTCTTCCTTATTCTGTCACCACATCCAGAAACAACTGCAACTCTTTATTTTTCTCAGAGCCTATGAACACGCAGTGTTAGCTGCTGGGACAGATTTCCGTTCTGACAGACTATGGGAAATGTATATAAACTGGGAAAATGAGCAGGGAAACCTAAGGGAAGTCACATCCATCTATGACCGAATCCTTGGAATTCCAACTCAGCTCTACAGTCATCACTTCCAGAGGTATGGAGAAAGCAAAGTCATTGTTAGTGCTGTCAGTTTCTTAAGCACATGCTAACTTGCTTCTGTAAATGTGAAAATATTAACCCAGAACAGCAGCTTAAAATGAAGAATTTTATTTACTGATTTACTTAGGTTGTGGTATGGTTTGATGGGGGGACCTTGGGGTGGCTTCTCGATGCATGCAGAGGGCTGCTGAGGGGCTGGGATGGGACTTTTTACTGGGGTCCAGGATGGCAGGACTGGGAGGGATGGATGTGAATTGAAGGGTGGGAGATTTGGGCTGGAGAGAAGGAGGCTTTTGGCTGTGGGGGTGATGGGACACTGGAGGAGGTTGCTCAGAGAGGTTGTGGATGCCCTCTCAATCCCTGGAGGTGTTTGGGGCTAGTCTGGATGTGGCATTGAGCAGTCTAATCTGGTGGAAGGTGTCCCTGTCCATGGCAGTGGGATTGGAACTGGATGATCTTTAAGGTCCCTTCCAACCCAGTCCATTCTATGATTCTTAGGAATGTGGTTCTAGATAAATTTACAAGTACTGCTGTGGAGTAAAGGGAGAACTGGAATTGTGAGGAAGAACAGAAAAATGATAATTAGCAGTTTTGATCTTAATTCCCCAAGTGTAGCTCCCATGGTGAAACACTCATTTGATTGACCAAAGAGAAATATTTTTGGATGGCAGAATTAATATGGAGGAATTAAGAAGGCATGTGGAGCCTTAGTTAAAATATGCAGCAGCCTTCATCATTTCTACAGGTTGTGTAGTTTTGAAAATAGGGTATCTTTCTCTACAGCTAGTCTAGTTTTGAAAATATGGAGTATCTTTCTCTAAAGCTAGTCTTGCCATCAGTCCTTACCACTAGAATTCCTTGCTGTTTAATTTCTCTTTGGGAAGTGAAGCAGTTGAAGTCTGAGCAGTAGAAGTCACGTGTTGTCTGTGCCAGAAGCTGCCTTCTCATTGTTCTCTGGGTCAGCTAAGTAACCCAGAGGTCTGCTAGAGTTTTTATTGCTTGGCTCTGTTTATGCAGAGCATTGAAATGCACAATGTATGACTTGTGTGACCTGTTTGTAACTGTTCTCAGGTTCAAAGAGCACATACAGAACAACCTGCCTCGAGACTTTCTGACTACTGAGCAGTTTGTTCAGCTGCGCAGGGAACTGGCATCTGTGAATGGCCACAGCGGGGAGGATGCACAGCCTGGAGATGACCTGCCCTGTGGTACTGAAGACATCACTGATCCTGCCAAGGTACCCACGCAGGGGTGTTTGTTGCCATGTCTTCCTCTGTAGCTGAAAGATGAGTTTGTTTGCAAGCAATTTGGTCTCTCTGCAGCTGAGGGGTTCCCTAGTTCTCTGGCAAAACATTGTGCTTTGGCTCAGGTGAGCCAATCTGGAGTATTGTGTCCAGTTCTAAGGCCCTCAGTTGAAGAAGGACAGGGAACTGCTTGAGACAGTTCATTACAGAGTCATGAAGATGATTAGGGGATTGGAGCCATCTCTCTTAAAGAGGAGAGGCTGAGGGAGCTGGGTCTCTTACCTTGGAGAGGAGGAGACTGAGGGGTCACCTCATTCATGTTTGTAAATATGGAAAGGGTGAGTGTCAGGAGGATGGAGCCAGGCTCTTCTCAGTGACATCCAATGATAGGACAAGGGACAATGGGTGCAAGTGGGAACACAGGAGGTTCCACGGAAATGGGAGAAGAAACTTTGTCTGGTTAAGGGTGAGAGAACAGTGTCCCAGGCTGACCAGAGAGGGTGTGGGGTCTCCTCTGGAGACATTCAAACTCTGCCTGCACATGTTCCTGTGTGACCTGGTCTAGGTTCCTCTGGCAGGGGGATTGGATTAGATGATCTGTTTAGGTCTCTTCCTATCTCAGGCATTCTGTGATTTCAGGTGTCTGTACCTCTCTGGTATGTACCAGAGAAATGGAGTTTCAGAAGTGACATACAGAAGTTTAGGAATTAATATTTCTGGATACACAGACTAAGAAGTGTGGTCTGGGAAAGCTCTCCATTAGCAGTGGTCGCTGTGGGTTCCTGTCCTTCATAGGAGTCAATCAAAGGAATTGCTAACTGAAACTAAGTTTGGCATGGATCCAAATTAATCTTTAACTGAGCAAACTTCAGATAGAAAACCAGTTCAGCTGGGTTGCAACAAGGGAAAACACCACGAGGTTATCTTAGGATAACATTAATGTATCTGTGATACTTCTGATTTATCTTAAAATTACATTTTAGCTAATCACCGAGATCGAAAACATGAGGCACAGGATCATTGAGATTCATCAAGAAATATTTAACCACAATGAGCATGAAGTCAGTAAGAGGTGGACATTTGAAGAAGCGGTAAGTTTTTGGGCTTTCTACATAAGGCAGCACATGGAAGAGTTTGGAACATGTAAATTGGAAGAGGGGAGATTCAAGCTGGATGTGAGAGAAATTTTTTTATGGTGAAGGTAGTGAAACACTGGAACAGGTTTTCCAGAGAGGTTGTGGATGCCCCCTCTCTGGAGGTGTTTAAGGCCAGGCTGGACAAAGCACTGAGCAACCTGATCTAGTGGGAGGTGTCCCTGCCTATGACAGGGGGGTTGGAACTAAGTGATCTTTAAGGTCCCTTCCAACCCAAACTAGTCTATGATTCTAAACATAAGGCTGGGAGTTGTGAATTGTAAGTAACATGCCTTGAATTTCAACTGTCATGGGCTTTGAACAAAGATTGGGGATTTCTTTTCTGCCATTCTTCATGTGAAAAGGCAACTTGTGAGGTCACTTGTGTCATCTGAAAATCCCTAAGTGGTATTTGGAGAGAGGAAGGATTGCATATCATTTATTAGGCAACCTTTCTACATATGTGTGTGTATATGATTGCCAGCAAAATCTCTCCATCAAAACTTTGTTAACCCCAGTAGAATTATAATGTGAGTAGATAATGCTGTATCGCTTCAAAACCATCTTGATTTAGGCATTAACTGAATGGTTTGTGGCTGTTTAATGAATTTTTTTTTAAAAAAAAACCAACTTGGCAGTGTGCTCATTAGTCGTAAGTTGCTGTCCCCTGACTCTTGCAGATAAAGAGGCCTTACTTTCACGTAAAACCCCTGGAGAAAATTCAGCTGAAAAACTGGAAAGAGTACTTAGAATTTGAGATAGAGAATGGCACTCATGAGCGAGTTGTGGTCCTCTTTGAGAGATGTGTTATTTCATGTGCCCTCTATGAGGACTTCTGGATTAAGGTAAGGGAAGCGTTTCACCACCCATCTCCTGCCCATGGCACCCACTGAACTAGTGACTAACCTTTTGTACTCTTGTGGAATGTTGTTCATGTATAACTATATCTGTTGCATTAGGAGATGGTCTGCTTGCAACCAGATTTGACTGCTGCATATGCCAACTTCGTTGCCTCTCTACGTCCTTCCTTACAGAAACTAGTCTAGTGGTTCAATAAAGGTGCTGAATGGGTTTAAACAAAAGAATTTTATCGCTCTGGCATGTTTGAAAAGACAAATACAAGCTTTAAATTTTCCAATCTCTGCTCTGTTTTCAACTATAGTATGCCAAATACATGGAGAATCATAGTATTGAAGGAGTGAGGCATGTCTACAGCAGGGCTTGCACAATACACCTCCCTAAGAAACCCATGGTCCACATGCTGTGGGCTGCCTTTGAGGAGCAGCAGGGTAAGAGCAGCCTTTTTTTTTTTTAAATTTTTTGCTGGGAGGGATTTTGGTTTTGAGAGGATGTTGGATGTCTCATCTCTTAAAGCCTTTTCACTGGTGTTTTAGGCAACATCGACGAGGCAAGAAGAATCTTGAAAACATTTGAGGAGTGTATTCTAGGGCTAGCCATGATTCGCTTGCGACGAGTAAGCTTAGAACGCAGACATGGCAACATGGAAGAAGCTGAGCACCTGCTTGAAGAAGCTGTTAGGAATGCCAAATCTGTTAGTGAATCGTCATTTTATGCCATCAAATTAGCTCGACACCTCTTCAAAGTACAGAAAAACCTTCCAAAGGCAAGAAAAGTGCTGTCAGAGGCCATAGAGATTGACAAAGTATGTGTTCTCTCTTTCCTGTTTTGAAAAAAACCCAAAAACCTATAATGTCCTGGTATGTCTCTCTTGCTGAACTGTTTTTTTAAAAACTATGGCAACAATGATGACAGGAGTTGTAGATGTCTGTAATGTGTTACTGCATGGAGACACCAGTCCCTCTAAACTGATGTTGCCATATTTGCAATGCACATTTGGGAGTTTGCTGATTATTTTTGTTAGAAAAACAACGTGCTTCATGCCTTGAGTTGTCCTGGTTGGCTTCTTAATGCTACAGTGAGCAAAGCTGGTTGTGGGGGTGGTGTTCAGAGATGATTGTGTCTTAACTATGGGAACTAAGTTATGTTTAAGGTCCCTTCCAACCCAAACCATTCTATAATTCTAATATTTGGCACTCCAGGTGCTATTGGCTCACTGTTAGCAAGGGGTGGCATCTGCTTTGGTAGTGTGGGATCATTTCTGCTCTGTTTGTGGAAAAGAGTTGGTCAAAGCTGACCCATGTAAAAGAAGAATCCTTTTATCAACTATTTTACCATAAGTTTGTGATGTAAATATTCTGGTTGACATGCATTCAGTGTTAAATACCCCACCTGCCAGATTCTAATACATCTTTTGTGCAGGAAAATACCAAACTCTATCTGAACTTACTGGAAATGGAGTACAGTGGTGACCTCAAGCAGAATGAAGAGAACATCCTGAGTTGTTTTGACAAAGCTGTCAACGGTGCCTTGTCTATAAAAATGAGGATTACGTTTTCGCAGAGAAAAGTGGAATTTCTGGAAGATTTTGGTTCTGATGTCAACAAGTAAGGTGTCCCCAAAAGGCTTGTTTGTAGGAGTAGCAGGGAAGGGATGGAGTTAGAAGCATCTGTTGAATTGTTTCCTTTATGCCATCAGCTCTTTGTTGAGTAAATGCTGCTTTTCTGAGCCAAACCACTCCTGCTAAATTGGGATCTCTTCAGAAAATTATCCTTTTATTGGGAAATACTCAGCACCTCGTAGAGCAAAATTCTGCTGCCTGTAATTTGTTACTGTACTTTTCTCTTGTGGAGTCCCCTAAAGGGTGACGTTCTGCAAAGAGACCCAGAGGCATTAAGTGACAGAGGTACAGTTTATGCTCTCTGCCTTGTGGACACCCCTGAATGGGATATCCACATCTGCCCTGGCTCCTCTGTGGTCAGCAGGACCACATGAATGCTGTGCACCCACATGAAGGGTCAAATACTAAGTGTGCAACTTAATTATATACTAGATAGGATTTTGTGTTTCCCTCTCTTAAATCTCTGTAAAAAGAGTGATTTTGTTTACAATTTGCAGCTAATTAGCTTGGAGGGATTAAGCAAGAGTTAGTTTTGCTGCTTTATGTGCTTTTAACAAAGGCTGATGCTGAGTCTCTGCTGACATAGCAATTTGGGATCCCAGACAGAACTGGGAGCTGCCAGCTCACAAAGAGTGCTTAGGGCAAAGAGGAATTAGGAGGAATGGTTGTCACCAAGAGGAATGTTGACAGAAGCAGCTTGTGCTGCAGGTGACATGGCTGGCTGTACACAGGGATTGCGATTCCTTTTTCTGGTGCTCCTTCCCTGTGTTTGTGAAATGTGGACTCCTCATATCGGTGCTTCTGTGGGTGGCACCAGGGTGTGACTTAGGGAATGCAATTAGTGAGTTTTGGGAAACATCTTTATAAAGGAACACTATAAAAGAATTGCTTGAGGTGTGATAGAAACTGAGCAAGCTGGGAATCTCTGAGCCAGCAGGAAATTTTCAGTATACCAGAGGGAATCCCTGTTCCAATGACAGTGGTTTGGCTTTCCCATCTTCATGGTGGATCATTGATATGGACGCAATTTGTTTTAGAACACTTCTGTGTTTGTACAGTTTGAAGTAGACATTTTGAAGTGGTTGCTCATGTGTTTTAAAATGCTGAGATGACAAGGGTGAGCAGAGCTGTGTGTGTTTGTTTCCATCAGGCTGCTGGATGCCTACGATGAGCACCAGGCCCTTCTGAAGGAGCAGGATTCTCTGAAGAGGAGGGCAGAGAACGGGTAGGCTCTGCTCCCCCTGGGATTACCTGACCCCAAAGCCCAGAGAGGTGGGACATGTGCTGCACTGAGCTAGAGCTGACAGAGCACTTGGGGAAGGCAATAAAAAGTAGTTTGAGGAAGAGTCTTAGGGTCTGTTTAGTTTGGGGTTTTTTTTTCAGTCTTTGAATATTGATATATAGATTTTTCAGCTTTAAAGCTACTCCTTGCAAGATGACTGCTGTCCCCATCACTTAAAGTGTCTTCTAACCAGGGCTGTGCTGTTGGCTTAAATATTGGGGGGCAGATTTATTGGAAAAAAAAGTTTGACTGTTTCACAGAACAGCTGAACAGTCCTGATAAAACAACTCGAGACATTGGAACAGGTTGCCCAGAGAGGTTGTGGATGCCCCCTCAACCCCTAGAAGTGTTTTAAGACCAGGCTGAATGAGGAACTTAGCAACTTGGTCTAGTGGGAGGTGTCCCTGCTCATGGCAGGGGAGTTGGAACTAGATGATCTTTAAGGTCCCTTTCAACCCAGACTATTCTATGATATTTATAAATGTGCTATAGCTTCTCGAGTGTGAGCAGCAGGACAATCTACTAACTAGTCTGTTGTTCCTGAGGCTAATATATTGTCATCCCATAGATCAGGGTGCTAAAGATGACACCCTTATCTGTTACACTTCACATGCAGACACATTCAGAATTTGATCTAAAAGACCATTTACAAGCAAATGTTCACTCCACAGGTCAGAAGAGCCAGATGAGAAGAAGATGTTAACAGATGACCCGACTCTGGCGTCAGCACAGATGATGGATGGGGACATGCAGGTCAACCAGGCTGCCTACAACTACAATGCCTGGTATCAGGTGGGTGTCACGCTCTGCCTACACACACTGTGGTGTTCCTCATGTCTGTGGCCCAGCAGGAGGGAGGAGGAAAGCTCAGTTTATAGATTTCCCTCCTGTTTTTATTGATTGCTCTGTGTTCTGCTCTCCAAGTGCCCAGTACTCCTCTCTGATGGGACATGAGCAGTTTGGTGGCAAGTCTGTGGGTGGAAGGGGTTGTGGCTGGGGTAGGAGCCTTGCCTTGGGATGGTGGTGTGGGATATGGTCCATACTGCACTCTTGTGCTGATCCTTTCCAACTGGAAGAGTCAGTGTCCCACTGACCCCATGGTTGAAGTGGAGTGCAGGGAGCCCTGAGAGCAGCTTATGCAGTGGAGATACAAACTGGCTGCTGTGGGATTGTGGTCATGGGGTCTTCCAGAGTCAGCAGTGTCTCTGTGTAGGGAAACCAAGCTGAATTATCAGGCAGGTGTGGGGAGAGCAGCCCTACAGCACTGGGGAGATGTCAGTCCTGTGGGATTGCTGCCAGCCCCTGTGTATCTCACTCTGCTGGGGAGCAGCAGGCAGAAACACCTTCTGAGGGAACAGAGATAATTTTTTATCCATACTGCCCCAGGGATGTTACTCTGCTGGATCCCTACCCTTCTAGGCTACAGCTGCAGTTAAGACCATGAAAGCAGCCATGGTCTGCTGGTGCCAACAGATGGAGAAGAGGTTTAGTGCAATGGCACTGGGGCTGTGCTGTGATGGGAGGTGTGGTGATAGAACATAGTTTGGGTGTCTGGTACCTTCTGCTCCCTCACTTCTTTTGAGTGTTGAAAAGTGAGTGGTAGAGGCACAGAACAGGGAGCAGAGGGGACACAAGGGTCGTAGATTGGTTTGGGTTGGAAGGGACCTTCAAGATCATCTAGTTCCGGCCCCCCTGCCATGGGCCAGGGACACCTCCCACCAGACCAGGTTGCTCAATGCCTCATCCAGCCTGGCCTTAAACACTTCTAGGGAGGGGGCATCCACAGCCTCTCTGGGCAACCTCTTCCAGTGTCTCCCCACTTTCACAGTCTCTGAATTTCTGATCCTCCTGTGTTGTCAGGCTCACCACAACATTTAAGGGACTAAAAACACTCTGGGCAGGAGCACTGTTCCCTGTGGGGGCTCTGCTACAGACCTGACCTTAGACTCCAGACAAACCCCACTTCAGCATTTCCTGTGGAGAAGATCTAGGAGTTTGGGGGCTGCTGAGGACCTCGGTGCTGTGAGGGTGACATGGGCCCTCCTTGGAGACAGCACTGGGCTGTGTCCCCCTGGGAGCAGAGATAAGGCTGTTATCAGCTTTCTCCTGCAGCCTGGGGCACTGACTGACCTTACCCTGTGTGTTTGGTTTCCAGTACAATTACCAGAATGCATGGAATTACGGACAGTATTATCATCCCACTTGATCCAAGGAGTGAGCTGAGTTCACTGTGCTGCCGTTTCAACAAAGATGGATTAAAATTAGAAAGAAAAAGAAATTATATATTTTTCTAATTTAGGGAGGTGAAAGAACTGTTGTAATACCCGCTTTTTGGTGTTCTGCATGTGCCAGAGCTGCTACTCACGGGGTGTGTGTGTGAGGCCAGACGTGTGTGCTGGTACCAGAGACTCGGGATCTCTCCAATTCCAGTTTACCATAAATCCATTTATTTTAGTTTTTCTTTTAAATTTCCTGCACTAATTTATGGAGAATACCTGAAGAATTGTTTTCAACCCCACAATGATTCCATAGACTTAAATCAGTAAAGCTATAGGTTTTTTGGTTGGGCTCTGCAGACTGGGAGCAGGGCTGTCCTCTCTGTCACAACCTGCTCCGTTATGATGTCCCCTCTTGTTCTCATGGACACTCATCAGTACCCGCAGCCTTTGCCAGCTGCCCTTTGTTATTTTCTATTCTATGTGGGGGTGAAAAATGGAAAAAAAAACAAAAGCAGCACGAGATGTTGTTGCATTCTTTTCTAAAAAAAGCACAAAGCTGTGTTCGGGATGATTTTTTGTATTTGGAGTTTTTTCATGTACACGGTGTGAGCCAACTTTTTTCATTTTGATCAAAGTGATCATTCCCATTTTTATAATAAAAGCAAAGGAATTCAGCTGTTCTCTGAGCTTTCTTGGCTTCTATCTCTTGTACCTGAGTGTTGAGATGGGAATACATGTGATTTTGCTTTGAGGGGGGGGGGTGGGTTTGGTGGGCATCACCCCTACTGCTTCTCCAAAACATGTAATAGAGTAGAAATGTAAATTTTTTTTCCTCTTCTAATATTGTAGGCTAAAAGCAACCCTTGGGAGAGCTGGCAGCTTCCTGCAGGGAAAGGTTTTGCTGAGGACAGTAAGTGCTCCCCCTAATGACAGGTTTGGCCACTCCTTGGGACTCTGCTGCTCCTGGGTGTGGGAGATTATCTTGTTCCATTCCCCCCTACCACAGGGAGAGAAGGAGTTTTCAGGGTGGTCACACACACAAAGAAGTGCAGTCAGTGCATGTACAAACTATGGTTTTAGTGTGTGTTACTGTACAGCAGTTGGGACAGGGCAAACAGTTTGATTTCAGTACAAGGCCACAGTTATAACTATTTCCTCAAGTTACAGGAGCAAAACTGCAGCAGCAGAAGCTTTTGTGATCTGCAGCGGATTCCCAGCAGCCCAGTAAACTCTTCTTTCATTCAATATCCACCAGTTCCACTTCAAAGAAAAGTTTTGCATTGGGTGGAATCCTGTTGGTGCACGTTAAGGAAGATTAAGGAGGAGTTCCAGCATCCATCAGCATGAGTGAGTTAAATAAACCCACCCTGGGGTTATTGCCATCCACCCCTGTGAGACAGTCACCACCTGTCCTGTCCCTCACAGCTTGGTTTGGCGTCACTGCCCCACATTCCAACACCCTACATTGAGTGGAGTCACAGCTGTCACAAGGTGCTCAGTCTGGATGCTCACACAGTCCTTTACTGAGATGTGGGTCCAAATAAAGCACAGAGCAGCAGCTGGAATGAAATTCCAGCAGGTTCTCTCCCTGCAGGAGTTCCTCCTTGAAACAAAGGGGACCTTGCATTCACCCTTTGAGCTCAATGAGGTTTTTCTGCACCCTTACCATCTTAGGCCAAGTGAGTGCTCCCCTATTACAGCTCTGCCAGCAGAGCACTTTACTCCAACCAGCATTCCCAAGTCCCTAATGAGTAATTAGCTGTGCAAGGATACTTGGCATCAGGCTGCCCCTTCTTGCCATATGCCCACTCGGGTTCAATCTCCAGCTGAGCCTTCTCTCCTTTACTCATGGTTAAGAGAGCTTCATCCCACTGCAAAACAAACCACAACAAATTCAGCAGCCTCACAGAGCCTTCCCCAAAACTGTCTGCTCAGCACCATTCCCCAGCATGCTGCCCACCCCCATGTGTGCTTCTTTTTGTAAAGAAACCCCCCCATTTCAAATAAAAGCTGAAGCCCAGGCTGTGGGGCTTTATGGGGAGCTGGTCCCAGCACAAATACGGGAGTCAAGAGGCTACAGGCAGCCCAGGCTCCTGCAGCACTGGCTATGAGCCCAGGGATGCCATCTCAATTCCAGCCCTGTCACCCACAGCAACCTTTCCCTGCACAGCAGCAGACAAGATCATGCTGAGTAAGGTTTGTTTGCAAGCATAAAACGCCTCTGGCATTCTTGCTGCTGCAGATTCTGTTCCACACTCAAAGAAAGGATGGATCAGCACATCCTTAAAGGAGAAACGTTACATCCTGACCATGTAAACCCTTAAATTCGCTTCTTTATCACCACCAGAAACAAAAACAGCAGCTCTAAACAGCATCCTGGTCACAATTCCTGCAGAATGAAAACTCTCTTAGGGTTCTGAGGGAGTCAATAATGATTTACTTACGCCTCTGATTACTTTTCCTACTCCAACTTTGAAACTTAAAGGTTTGGCTGCTTTTTTCTTCTTTGAACCTGAAAGACAGTTTGGGCTTTATCATCACAGCTGCATGTCTAAAATTAGTGTTCAATCAGGCTTTATGTAAGTACCTGGTCTTAACGGTATTATTTTTAGCTCACTATTGGGTTTCCAGAGCAAAAGCATGCCAAAGATGTTATTAAAACATTCAAGTTGTTGTGAGAGCTAAAGCTGGCAAGTTTCTTTCAGCTGCTGCCTTGTACAAGTTCCAAGATTAATTTCTGAATTACCAGGGGTGACAAGTCATAAATGCATCAATGAAGCAAAACCAATAGGCAGGGACAGTTGTCCCCAGAGGGGACTTGTACAACACTGTACCACTGCAGAAAACTTCCTTGCTGCAGAATTTCATAGACCTAAATCCCCTGCTTGAGAAATTGCCCGATAAACACCAGCAAGACCCCTCTGCAGTGGATAGGGAACACCAGACTACTTCAAATCCCTCTCTTTCCAGTGCCTTCACACTGCAGTGCTTGTTCCAGAAGCACACCCCTAATGGTGTCTGTTCAAAGCAGCCAATGACAATGCTGGTGTTCTATTTCATAGAATGGTTTGGGTTGGAAGGGACCTTACAAAGAGCATCTAGTTCCAAACACCTCCCATTAAAGCAGCTACCAGAGCATGAACAGTCTTTCCTCCCACGTATTTTCATGCCAGAGTAAATCCCTGCATTTCACGTGGACAGAGAAAGCCCAGCCTGAGGGTTGGCAAAATGAACACTGTCACTTGACACCCACCAGTCCCAAAATATTGCTCTGTGTTCCCTTGGGGACATCCCCACCAGGGTAAAAGCAGTTAGTCAGGATCCCAGCATACACAGCTCTAAAAGGGTGGCCCTGCCCAGGCTGCTCAGTGCTTCCAGCTTGTTTCCTCTGCTCACATTTGCCATCAAATCCAAAGAAGAAGAGATATAACCTTACCTGTTTGAATATTGGTGTCGAAGACTGTTCCATCCTGCAGTTTTCCTGTATACCAGCAGTGAACAGTGTCCCCCTTCTTTGGGAAGTTGGTTTTATCACCCTTCTTTAAAATGGATTTTGTATACTTGGGTGGCCCCTAAGTTTATAAAACACAAGGGTTATATGACTTCTACATGAACCAGTCTCTCACCAACATCACTCAAAACCCAATAATCAGTTGGTTGAAGGTATTGAATGAACAGATACAGTGTTAGTGAATGAGATACCACAAGGCTGCAGTATTTGGGGGAAAAAGCAGCAGTGTAGGTAGATATCTCAGCAAAGATCAAAGCTTTGTGAAGGAGGGATGGGGCCCATCACTAATGATGCTACAGAAGTTGCTAAGCTCAACGTGTGGTACCAGGGCTTATCATAGAATAGTTTGGATTGGAAGGGACCTTCAAGATCATGAAGTTCCAACCCCACTGCAATGGGCAGGGACATCTCTCACTACATCAGGCTACTCAGTGCCTTGTCCAACCTGGCCTTAAACACCTCCAGGGATTGAGGGGGCATCCACAACCTCTCTGGGCAACCTCTTCCAGTGTCTCACCACCCTCACCATAAAGAATTTCTTTCTTATATCCACTCTGCATCTCCCCTCTTCTAATTTTCATCCATTGTTTCTAGTCCTTCCATCACATATCCTATTAAAAATTCCTACCCCAGCCTTTCTGTAGCCCCCTTCAGGTATTGCTAAGCTACTATGAGGTCCCCCCTGACCCTTCTGTTCAGTATTTCTTGCAGTAACCAGGTTTTTGAAGACGAGGGCAATTTGAACATCAGAATGGTGGGGCTTGGAAGGGACATCTAGTGATGATTTAATACAAACCCCTGCCAGAGCAGGGTCACCCATTATGCTCGACAGGAGTACAAACCATAGTGAAGATGGAATGTCTACAGCCCCTCTGGGCACCCTAGAATCATAGAATAGTTTGGGTTGGTAGGGACCTTAAAGATCATCGAGTTCCAACCCCCCTGTCATGGGCAGGGACACCTCCCACTACATCAGGCTGCTCAGTGCCTTGTCCAGCCTGGTCTTGAATACCTCCAGAGAGGGGGCATCCACAGCCTCTCTGGGCAACCCTCACAATAAAGAAGCCTCATCTCAATGTTTAGATGAAGTTTCCAACGAAACCCACACCAGAAGAAGGGGAAACACACACCCACCTCCTCCACGGCCTCCTCAGGCTTCGCCGCTTTCCCCTTGGCCTCCTCCCCCTTGGCCGGCTTAGCCTTCTCCGCCGCCTGCTCCGCGCCGTCTGTGCCCTTGAAGCGCTGAGGGAAGGCAGAGAGAGGAAGAAGAGGAGGAGAACGGCCGCTATCAGCCCCCATCCCGACCCTTCCCTCTCCCATTCTCCATATCCCCTCCTCCCAAACCTGCGTGTTGAAGAGCTGCGTGTAGGCCGCGATGAGCTGCTCCTTGTTGGCCGTCTTAGCCACGTTCTTCACTTGCCCCAGCAGCTTGTGCTCCGCTAGGAACTGCAAAAGCACAAGCCGGTTGAAAGAAAGAAAAAAATTAAAAAAAAAAAAAAAGGAAGACCTTCTTTTGAGGAGAACAAAGTTTTACCGCCTGAGCTGCATGCTCCTGGAGGAACTTAATGATGTCCTTCTTGGGCAGCGCCTCGCTCCGCAGCTCCTCAGCGCTCCAGGGCTGAGCCGGACACGCCGCCGCCGCCATTTTCCCGCCCGCCGCCGCCACCTCCTCCTCCTTCAATGCCGGCTCCTCCCACCCGAAGCTTCCCGTCGATCCCGCGGGGGCCGGCGGAAAGAGGGAGGGCCAAACCGTCTTCGGTCCCACCCCTCCGTCCCTCCGCCGGCTCCCACGGGGTTTTCAAGCGACGGTGCTGCTGAGAGAAAATGGAGGACGCCGCCTCCCGCCGTGCGTTACCTCACAGCGGGCGGCGGCTGCGGGCCTGAGGGAGGATGAGTGGCGGGCGGCAGAGCACTTTACCTCAGGCGTGGCGGGTGACAGCGGCGAAAAAGAAAGAAGAACAGAATAAAGATGAAGACGATGATAACGACGACCTGCTCTTGGTTGAGGCGGCCGTGGCGGTGGAGGAGAAGGAGGAGGAGGATCCGCCGGGGGGTTTCTGCGCGGCGGCGGGGTCCATTTGGATCTACCCAACCAACTACCCGGTGCGGAGCTACCAGTTGCGGATGGCCCGAGCTTCTCTGCTGGCCAACACGCTGATCTGCTTGCCCACCGGACTAGGGAAGACTTTTGTGGCCGCCGTGGTCATGTATAACTTCTACCGTTGGTTCCCCTCCGGTAAAGTGCTTTTCCTCGCCCCGACCAAGCCGCTGGTGGCACAACAGATGGAGGCCTGTGCCCGGGTGATGGGAATTCCGGCCCGGGATATGGCCGAGATGACAGGTAAAGGAATAAGGATGGGGGAATAGGGAATGTCGTGCTCGGGGTGGGGTGGGGGGGGTTCCTCAAGTGCTCGCTGATGAGGTTCTTAGCTTAAAAGGCCAGGCCGACGCGAAAAACCTCGATGGAAGTGAAAAATAGAATCACAGAATCATAGACTAGTTTGGGTTGGAAGGGACCTTAAAAATCATCGAGTTCCAACCCCCCTGCCATAGGCAGGGACACCTCCCACTAGATCAGGCTGNCCCCTGCCTTTCTGTAGGACCCCCTCAGGTATTGATTAGTTACTATGAGGTCCCCTCTGAGCCTTCTCCAGGCTGAACAACCCCAACTCCTTCAGCCTGTCCTCATAGGGCAGTTGCTCCAACCCTTTGTCCATCTTCGTGCCCCTTCTCTGGACCCTCTCCAATAGCTCAATATCCATCTCAATGTCCTTCTTATGTTGAGGGCTCCAGAACTGGACACAATACTCCAGGTGGATATTGTGTCACATTTGATAGAAAAGCGCTTCAGTGGTTAACTCCAGGGGTTTTGCAGTGGTTAAATGCCCGGGTTATAGAATGGTTTGGTTTGGAGGGGACCTAACAGATCATCGAGTTCCAACCCCCCTGCCATGAGCAGAGATACCTCCCACTATATCAGGCTGCTCAATGCCTCATCCAGCCTGGCCTTAAACACCTCCAGGGATTGAGGGGGCATCCACAGCCTCTCTGGGCAACCTCTAACAGTGTCTCAACACCCTCACAGTAAAGAACTTCTTTCTTATCTCCACCCTACATCTCCCCTCCTCCAATTTGAATCCATTATTCCTAGTCCTGGATCCTATTAAAAAGCACTAACTCAGCCTTTCTGTAGGCCGGTGTAAGGGTGATGGGACACTCGGATGTTTTCTGGAGTTTTAGCATGTAGCCTCCTGCATGGTGATTTAAATGTTTGCACACCAAATATGCTCTGTATGAAACACAGGACAAGGGGTAACAGCTTTTATTTCCACTTATTTCTAACCACACGACCTGCAGTTTGTTGCTTTAGTCCACCCCCCTGCAGTGAGCAGGGACATCCTGCACTAGATCAGGTTGCTCAGAGCCTCAGCAAGCCTGGCCTTGGATGTCTACAGGGATTTGTTGCTGACTGAAGTAACAGCCTTAACGACTGTTCTTTCACCTTTACTTGTTCTTTCATCTGAGGCAGGTTGGGCCCACCTGGAACTCCCGACCTTGTTTTTCAGAGCTCAGGATTTAGTGTTTTAATGCAAAAAAACCCCTTCCTGGTCATTACATTTGCCTTTTCCTGAAAAGGGAGTAGTCCCTGCCATAGGCAGGAGGCTTGGAACTCGATGATCTTTAAGGTCCCTTCTAACCCAAACTGTTCTATGATTCTAAGTTGTATCAAGGTGCCTGTTATTTCATTCCCCAAAGCCAGCGCACGTCTGTTAGCACTGATGACTTTTTGTTGTTGCTTTTCAATGTATTTTCAAGATATTTTATCCCTTTAATTTTCAGGGGGAACCCAAGCCCTCAACCGGAGGGAACTGTGGACTACCAAGAGAGTCTTTTTCCTTACACCTCAAATAATGGTGAATGACCTGTCTCGTGGGACATGTCCTGCCGTGGAGATTAAATGTTTGGTTGTAGATGAAGCCCACAAAGCCCTTGGAAATCATGCCTACTGCCAGGTAATCCTGCAGTTACCCCGATCTTGTCTCACAATTATAAAGGAACTTCCCAAAAATTATTTGCATCAACTCACTGTCATCATTTAAGTCCTTAGTATTGTTTAAAAGTGACCAAATGGCTCAAGGCATCAGTGCCTTGTTTTTAAGTAAAAGCTGTAGTAAAACTTGATAAGGAAGGGCTGGGAGTTTTTCATATTTGAATAAAATTGTAATTTTAATTATGATTAATTAATTATTTAAGTAATTAGTTGTAATTTTTGTTTCAAAGTATTTTATTTGCCTGGTGGAACTTAAAAGGAATAAAAGTTACTGTGATATTTTTTTCCAGTATATTTGCATTTGCAGGTGTAACTTGGTGTGTTTGTGCTAAGTTGGAATTGCTCTTTAAATGGAGGAGGTATATTTTCCTGAAAAAAACAGGGCTTTCTTGGTGAAGTTATTAGTAAAATGAGTTATTTTTAATATTTGGTTTTGTGTTGATTAGCAAAGAGTTACTTGAGTTGCTGGGGCTTAAAAGAACATTTTTTTTAATATACTGAAGAAATGCACTTACAGGTGGAGTTCTGTATATTTTCTGGTTGAATTTAGATATACTCTTTTTAGAACATTTTTAAAAGTTTTTCCTACCTGGCAGATATTTTTCTTAGTATGGGTTACGTGAGCAAATTTATCCTTTAAATATATTAATGGGATTTTTCCTGTTCTTAGGTTGTAAGGGAACTGAGTAAATGCACAAACCAGTTTCGGATCTTGGCCCTAAGTGCCACACCAGGCAGTGACACGAAGGTGAGTCCAAACTACTTGTCTGGCTGGAATAATGATATTTGGATGGAAACTGTGTTTGATATCTTCTAATACAGCTTTTACACTGTGTCATGTATATACTGAAGTCTTAAAATGCCACATAAATACTGAATTGATCTATTACTTGGTGAGCCTTTTCATGCTGTAGGCTTTGTGTTAATTATTTCCTGACCTTTGTAAAAAGACTAAAAGACCTGCTGGTTTTCAGAATACAAACCCATTTGCACCAAAAAGAGTATATTCTCAATATAAAATGGCTTTCCTACTCTGCTGAGTGTACTGGACTGGGTAAATAAAAGGCTGAGGTTCTCAGTCCAAAGCAGAGGGACAGGCAAATTCAGTTGAAGCTCCTAGCTCTGTGTTACTGCTCAGTAGGTATTTTGGGGTGCACCCAAAGCCAAAGGGAAAGTTCTCTCACTCCAGTCCTCCTGCAGTGACATCTTTTTTCTATTCTGCAGTTTGCCATATTGACTCTTTATATACTGCTTGAGATCTGTCTTAGACTTTTTCATTTCATTTTGGTACCTTTTCCTTACAATTACATTCCAGCCCTGCTGAGATATTGAACTTAGATAATTTCCTGTAATATTGATTTGTGGCATTAGAATGCTAATGAGCAAATATACTATTTTTTTTTTTGTGGCTTTCTCCAACAGGCTGTGCAGCAAGTCATTTCCAACCTGCTCATTGCCCAGGTAGAGCTTTGTGCTGAAGATTCTCCTGAAGTTCAGCCTTATTCTCATGAGAGACAAGTGGAGAAAATCGTTGTGCCTCTTGGTGAAGAGTTAGTAGGAATTCAGAATGCTTACATCCAGGTGAGTCAGTGCTTTTTTTTGGTGATAAATGGACATAAATATAGAATATATTCTAAATATAGAATATAATTTCCTCTTATTAATGTTGCTATTTAGACTAAGCAATCACTCACCAAGGTGGTAGCACCTTCCCACATAACTAAGGCACAGAAAGGAGCATTTTCAGCTGCTGTTCCACTATGCAGCAATGAAACCTATTACCTTGTAGTAAGTGGAAAAGCTCTGGTGGAAAGCTTACACTTGAATTAATTTCTTGTCCTCAAGCTTACACTTGAATTAATTTCTTGTCCAATTTCAGGAGTCTTTGCAATATTAATGTGAGACTTAAACTGAGGGTTCCTCAGCTGTGCTGGATGAAGTACTATTGGGAAGCTGAGAATGATTGTGCTTGTGTAGTTAGGGTTATTACCAGCCTTTTGAAAGCTGTATATTGACTTTTTCATCTTCTCAGACTAAGAATATTCTTTAGAGGGTTTTTTGTTTTTCTTCTGTTGGTAGGTTATGTCCTAATATAGGACAGATCAGCAGGGACAGCACTGTTAGCAGGTCAACAACAACTTAATGGTCTGTGTTTTCTTAGTTAAGGCAGTGCTTAAGAAATGGTATGTAAAATACTACTTGGAGAAGTTCAAATTGTATGTTTTGGGGTTTTTTTTTAATAAGAGACTTTGATACTAAACAATCTGGTTTTTTTAGACTGATATCCTTACAATATGTTTTTGGTTGAGGTTTTGGTGTTTATGTGAAGGCAAACTTGTTGATTCATTTTCTAGGTTGAATTAATTCCCCTGTTTTCAATCATGTAACCTGAGAATGATGAGGGAGTTCCACGGATGAGCTAGCAAGATATTTAAAGGTCGTTTTGAATTTCTACAGGTGTTTCTGAACACTTTTATGAGTTAGGGATAATTTGAGGTGTTATGTAGTGTAATTCGAGGTAATTGTAGTGTGATTTGAGATGTTTCACTTGATATTTAAGCTGATGTGGCTGGTAGGTTTGGCTAGGCTTGGTGTAATTGAGGAGTACAGACAAATGTGGGCTGAACTGTCGCTTTAGTGGTTTCTACTTCCTGTCTTTGATTGTGATATTTGCATTTGTGTTGCTATTGCTTTACTTGTAACAACACAGAAGTCATGAAGGCTGGTGTCTCCGCCTCTTCCAGCCCTCAGGGACAAGTCTTAGAGATCTCTTCACTCATGTTCCTGCTGAGATGTGTCTGTGGTTGTTTAGTTCTCTGCAGCATGGCCATGGGCCCTGTAGTGAAGTGCCACCACTTACCATGCTCCTGTGGTTTGCCTTCTGGGCTGTTTGAGGTGAAGACAGAGATGCAGTCATGGCAGCAACACATCCATGGTGCATTATCTTTGACCCCTGCCAGAAGAATCAGCCCAGGAGTATGTTTTGAATGGGATTTAGGGAAAAAAAACTCCAATACATATGTTGCTCCTGAAGTGCTGCTTCTCTCCACCTTGGTTCCAAAACCAGTCTGTGCTGCAGTGAGAGCTGTGGGGGACTGTGCTGGCTAGAAAAGGGGTTGCAGGTGGCTTTTGCATTGAGTTTGCTAGCAGACCTGCTGGCTGTAGCACTTAGCTCCAAAATTTCTTCACAATAACACGTCTTTTGAAAGTTACTCACGTTTTTGGGGTCTTTAAATGGCTTTTGTAAAATCTAAAGAGCAACTTTTGACTTCTGCTGGTTCCGTTCAAAGGAAAGGGAAAAAAAGGGCTTGTATGTTTGGTACAAAAATGGAAGCCAGGTGCTCTCTGCACAATAAAATCAATATCTTTAATTTTGTCAAACTAATTGTGAACAAGAGGATGTTTCAGTGAAGATGAAGGACAGTGTAAAACAGCAGAATGCAACAGTGCCAGAAAAATGAAGCTTATATTTTGTGTACATACAATAAGCAAGGCCCTGAGTATCACAATAGCTGGAATAAACTTTGTAGGCACTAACACTTGTTCAAAAGTATGCAAGACAACGTTTACCTGTTAAGGCTACTTCATTTAATCTTGAGAAAATATGGGTGAATTCTGTTTTATCTCATTTGAATAGTGGAAACCAACTCACTTCAAACTCAAAATAAAAATCTGTTAATTTAATGGCTTACAAAGTAGAGCCACAGGTAATGAAATATCTATCCTGGTGACAGGAATTGGGTATTAAAGCTTGATGTAATGTTTTCAAGCTTTCCCAAGTGATGTATTTGACTAGTAGTAACATTTCCTTGACATCCTCTGGTGTAACCATGAAGTAAACTTTAATGTATGTCAGTGGAAAAACACAATTCTTGGTGCCATTGCTGGTGAGAGCAGCATTACAGAAGCTGGTACAAAGTTCCATAGCCATAAAGTCAATCTTCAAACTCCACATGAATTGCTTCTTTCTCAGCAGCAGAAGCTGTCTAACATAAGTCAAAATAAATACTATATCAGAATTCACAGTTTTACATAGAACAACACTGAACACTGCTGCACTTGGGATATCAACACAGATAAATACCTTAATTTCAGATTTCAGTAACAAGAACATTTCTAGAACATACCCACAAGGAGCTGAGTTGCAGGAATATGTAGGTGAAGGTTGCCTATGGAAGAGATATGAAATAGAGCAAATACTTGCTGCAATAGATGTTTAAAATGTAAATTATGTACAAGGTGGTACTTTGTGGTGAGAGGATTTAACTCTTTCCAATAGCTAATTAACATCAAAATAATTTCTTTAACTGGCAAAAGCAATCAAATAGCAGAAACTTCTGAGTTGCCAAAAAGTCACATGAAAGTTGGAAATGGTTTTTATTTGAGCTTATAGAGCCCTTGGAGGGGTGTGAGGAAAAGCCAGAACCTGTTATTTAGTGCCTCCCATGTCCCTCTACTCAACTTAGTTTTTAAGAGCTCTTTTTAATATATTCCATTAAGTTCTTAGCTTTCACTTTAATACTGTCTGGCTTTTTCGACAATCTGAGGGAATGTTAAAATAAATAAAAAGCTACATAAATACAAATCAAACAAGAAACGATTCAACTTATTGAGAAGAAGATCTGAAATTTTTCTCCCAGGCTGTGGCCCTGTATCTTGAGTAAAGGGAGAAGAACAAAAGAGGTGACAGATACCTTCATAATATTACTCTGTTCCATGAATACTGTGGCAAGTGTCTAAGCTGGCACATCAGACAGTGGTTCCTAGCTGTGGCCACAACTGCTGTCACTTGGCTGTCGCTGTCACTTGGCTGTCACTGTCACTAGTTTCTGGTTGGGCTAAGAAAGCCCCACAGTTTCTTCTGAGATTGTCCCTATCAATTGAACGTCCCATTTATTTGTGGGGATGCAGAGCTCGGTGCAGGACCAGTGGAGGGTGACTGAGCAGTTGGGGATAGGGGTCACTCAGAAGAAGAAAATCAGGGTAGTTTTTTTCTGGTTGTTTGTTTTGGTGGGATTATTTTTTTTTTCTTTCCTACAAAGGCTATCAGTTTGTTTGCATTTAAACAAAGGCTTCTCTCTTCCTTCCTCTTATTTTTTCTTTTCTTTTTCCCTTTCCCCCTTCTTTCTGCCTCCCCAAGGACTCTCTGAAGGCAGCCACTGCCTGAGTGCTTTGGCCACACTTAGGCAAAGCCAGACGAAGCCAGGTGGCCCCTCCTTACCCAATCCTGCTGCTCCACAAGAGGTTTAGGATTAAAAGTAAAGTCAATTTTGTGTAGCAGAGAGCCTTGTTCAACTAGGAGGCTTCAGGTATATTTATTCAGTCAGAAGTGCTCCATAAATTCATCATTTTTGCCAATTGACACTAAGCTAATGGCTACTGGCTCTGGGTGCTGTCTTGTATGTCCTGACTGAGAAACACTAAAGTGCTATTTAAAGCCTAAATAATGTATCAATAAATAATGCTGGTGATCTAGTAATGACTTTTTTTTTATAAAAATACATTTACTTCTAATAAACTAAACTCTTAGCATGTTATCTGCAAGGGGAGACATCAGGAAGGGGCTTTTGGGAGCAAATCTCTTTGCTACCCTGACTCTAAAGTGCAGTAGGTGCTCTGTAGTGCACAGCAAAGTGGGAGAGCTGCTTCCAGACCTCCTGGTGCACAGAGAACAATGTGGGCTTGTCCTGCCATGGCAGAATGATAGACTAGCAGTTAAACAATTATCATATGGACAAGGGTAAAATAAACAAGCTGCAACAGGGAAAATGAAATATTGGGAAGAAAAATTTTCACAGTGAGGGTGGTCAGATACTAAAATGGGGCCCAGAGATGTTTTTAGGGATTCCAATCCCTGGACATGCTGAAAATCCAGCAGAGCTGGACTTTGTTGCTGCCAGAAGTTCTTTCTAGTTGAATTCTTTTTCTCTGATTCTGTGAAATAACTGTTTCATTTATAAAATCAACAGGGTGTTGCTGCCAGGCAAGTGTAAAAAGTACTCAACTAAAGTGCAGCTACTGAACTAAAAGTACAGCCATTTCAGCTGTAGTGTTTTAACACCTATAAGATGTTAAATCTAGATGTGTTTGGGAAATGGAAAGGTTAAGAATAATAATTTTCTATTTAGAAATGCCAGCTGTAGTGGTAGGATTACTATCAGGATGTGATTTAGGGTAAACCTAGAACTTTTGCTGTCAAAACTTGAGTGAGCAGTAGGACTGTTCTGCTTTCTTGGTCTCTTCTCAAAGTGAGAAGTACTTTGGTTGAATGCTTTGTTTTGAGGTAAGCATCAAGAATCTCTGTTCTGCAGGTGGTGACATTAAAAGCAGTCAGCACTGGCCTAGTTTTACTCCTTGGTTTAATCCCAGTGGTCTAAATCTGGAGGTTTTCTTCTGAGATTAGACCTGGACATTCTTGCTCAGAGCAGCACTGGGTGCCCAGGGCAGGGGTTCCAGGATCTCCCCTAGGAGCTACCAGCAATATAGAGATGCTAGTAAGTGGACAAGGAGACAGGCCTCCTCTATCTTGCAAAGATAAGGTGAACTTTTTAAAGTGCTAAAAATCTCCATTAAAAATTGTGTAAAAAGTTGAAGTGGGAAAGAAACTCTTGTGTGTTTCAGATGTTAGGTAGGATTGATTGCCTTGCTAAAATTGGCTAAAAGCCACATCGCTAAAATCTTGGAGGGTTTGATGTGTAAGCCTTACACGATACACTTGTAAATGAGCAGTGATTCCTGGGAGTGCCCTGTTGGGGGAGGAGAGAGCTACGGTCTCTGCAGGAACCAGATCTCGTTGTGTCGGTTGGCAGCAGCCGGGTTGGTGTATCCTGCGATGATGAATGTATCCTGCAAACACAGCTCGGGGCTCTCCAGAATTGCAGCCAACAGGTTTATTTCTCTTATTATAGAGGCTTCATTGGTGATTCCTCTGAAGCTCCTGTAACAATCAACTTTGTGTCAAGGTCTTTTAAAAACCCACAGGTTTTTTTTACAGAGCCTAGAAATGCTCCTTTCTAAATTATTTAGTCCTGTTTAGAGATGATGCTACCTGGCTGATCTCAAACACTTGGCAGCTTTTACTGAATGTTTTCAAAGATGTGTCAGACATGTTGTTTCCAGCTATAAAGAACTGTCTGTATTTTAAGACACTACTGATTGTCACATTTACAGATTCATCCTGTTCCCAAGCAAACTGGTAACCATTATTTCCTGAATATCCCAGTCCAATAAAGTAGGCACCTTCTAGACATCAGTAAAAAACATATTTTCCTGCTTGTTTGGTCTTAGAACTTAACTTAAAAAGATGTAATGTGCCCAAACTAAAAACTGCAGAACTTGAATTTAAAAGATGTAGTGTGCCCAAACTAAAAACTGCATATTTTCACAGATTTTGCTAGAACAAAATAGAAATATATCTTACCTGCTGTAAACAATAGTAGAAGGCCATTCTTCAATGATTATGTCTGAGTCAAAAGGGTGAGGTGGCTCATCCTGCAGCATATCAGGCAGGTAGTATGCCACTGTCACTGCCTGGGTCATCTCTGACTGAGATTCATTCGTGTGGACTATGGTCACGATGGGTATCGTTATTCCCAGGTACAGGCCTGAGGAGACATAAGTGACTTATAAAATATCCAGAAGGAGGTCTGCGCAGAGTGCCTGACTTGGGAATCCCACACAGAAACAAGGGTGTCATTGCTACAAGGAGTTCAGCAGGAGTTGGGGTTGTTCAGCCTGGAGTAGAGAAGGCTCAGGGGGGACCTCAGAGTAGCTTCTCAATACCTGAAGGGCGCTACAGAAAGGCTGGGGTAGGACTTTTTAGTAGGATATGTGATGGAAGGACTATGAATAATGGTTGTAAATTGGAAGAGGGGAGATTCAGGCTAGATAGAAGAAAGAAATTCTTTACAATGAGGGTGGTGAAACACTGGAACAGGTTGCCCAGAGAGGTGGTGGATTCCCCCTCCCTGGAGGTGTTTAAGCCCAGGCTGGGCAAGGAACTGAGCAGCCAAATCTAGTGGGAGGTATCCCTGCCTATGGCAGGAGGGGTGGAACTAGATGATCTTTAAGGTCCCTTCCAACCCAAACTATACTATGATTCTAGGATGTTATAGAAAATGGGGCTGTGCATTCCAACTGGAAGCAGCATTTTATTGTGCCTTGTAGTTAGTTGTGTATGTATCTAACTCTACGTGTGCAAATATGGTGTCTTTAAAATGTGGTCTTTCATAAACTCTCTTATCTTCGTGTAAGACAAGGAGTTTGACTTCCTTCCCTACATTTACATTGTAAGGTGACCTTGTGTAGGACACAGAAACTGAAGGCTAACTAAGGGGCTACAATGTGAATCAGTTTAGGATTTGCTGTTGCCAAACATATTGCTATATTTTTGCAGTTTTGTAGGAAAAGGTTGACTGTTTTGACTGTGCAGGTAGCAGTGATGGCTAGGAGTGTGAACTTTGCTTCTGTGCTCAGTTTGAAAACAAAACACTGCTGTTGTGGAGCCAGAATTACATCTAAACCATGCTACAAGGACAAGCTGAGAGAGCTGGGGCTATTCAGCTTGGAGAAGAGAAGGATCCAGGGAGACCTCACAGTGGTGCCTGGGAAAGCTGGGGAGGGGATGGGGGCAAGGGTTTGAAACTAGAACAGGGCAGGGTTAGCTTAGTCATTAGGAAGAAGTTCTTCCCCATGAGGGTGGTAAGGCACTGGAAGAGGTTGCCCAGAGAGGTGGTGGAGACCCCATCCCTGGAGACATTCAAGGCCAGGCTTGCTGAGGCTCTGAGCATCCTGATCTAGTGCAGGATGTCCCTGCTCACTGCAGAGGGCTGGACTAGATGGCCTTTAAAAATCCCTTTCAACTCAATGTATTCTATGGTTCCATGATTCTGAAGTGTTAAAAAAAGGGGTAGAGCGGGGAAATAGCTGATTAAGGAAAGGCTTTCATGATCCATGTCTTTGTTTTCTTGCAAGAAAAGCAAGGGTTGCCTTGATTACAACATTGGACTGTTAGAGAACAAAACCCTGGCAATGTAACACTTTGTAATCAACTAGAGAATTAAAAAAAATGAGATCTGGCAGTTTAAACTGGATTAAACTGGACGAAACTGGATTGGAAACTAGGTGCACATTGTTCATGCAGGCACATGCTAACAAGGACATGGTGGACCTGCCATTAGTTTAAAGTACTTGAATTAGAACTGGATTATCTGTCTGGAAAATATGTTTCAGATTTTTGGTGTCTATTCAGACACGCACAAGTTGAGTACCAGGAACTCAAAAGGAGAAGACAAAACGTTATGGTCTCTTTTGGCATTACACTCTACACTTGCTCTTAGAACAGGCAGTTTCAGTGCTGCTCTGGAAAAGAGCCTAATAAATTCTGTAGCAAAAGGTTGATTTATAGCTGGCAGTGTCAATTCCCAGGCAGCTGTAGTGATCACAGTACCCCTGAAAGCATCCATCACTTCCCCCAGATGTTCCTCCAGAACATGTGCAGAGGGAGCAGCACTTTGGCTCAGCCTCTGCTGGAAAGGTTGCCCTGCAGGAGACCTCCCTATTGACAGTGTGGGGAATTTGGGAAAAGCTCATAAATCTATCTCAAAGCAGGACAGGCTAGGGCAAAATAAATAGAGCAGTTTAGCATTAACATAGAGTTGTGGCTCCAGTTACCTGAAGAGTTCTGCTCACAGATGTACCTCATGAGCTTCATGAAGCCAAGGCAGATGCTCTGCTCATACTGCTTCTCCTTCATCTTTATACAAGCCCACTTGGCTTTGCCGTACTGGCGTTTCTCATAGAGCAGGTCTCCCAGCTGCAAACACAGGAAGAGACTGACTTTGCATTTCAAGTTGCAAATAAAAGTCAAACTGTATCCATTGTGTACAAATACAATACATTGTGTCTGTTTACAGCTACAATCTTACTGGTAGAATAAGGAAATCAACAACTTCAAGTTAATGAGCAGGAGGAATGATTGAGTCTCGGCATCAGCTACACCTTGGGCTCATTTTGTTTAATATTTAATTAAAATGTGCTTAATTTCGAGGTCCAAGCTGGCATGCAATGTTAGATATCCAAACTCAATGCTGTGTGTGCTTTCTACTCAAGTACAGCAATATTCACATCTCTTTTCAGCTGTGAAATTATCTTTAAAGGAATTTGTGCATGCTAATCCTCCCCAGTATAAATCAAGAAGGGATGTGCTGCTGATCTTGAACAGGAGGCTTTTGGGTATCTCCCTTTTAGCATAAGGAACTGTCATCTCTTGAATTCATAGTGTTAAACACCCAGCTGCAGTTATCACTGGGGTTTTATCCACAGTTATTCCATCAGCACTGAGAAATTGCTTTCAAACCTTTATAACATAAATAGTCATCAGTACCATTTGGATGAAATACACTCATCCTCGTTGTGATACTTCTAAATTTCAGCTGTATAAATTGGTTTAAAAGGGATGTGATGAGGATTCTTCATATCATAAAGACATGTCACATAATTGAGGTTAGAGGCTTGTTTACTGAGCTGTGAGCAATTTGCTGGGCATCAATTTCAGTTTTCCATTGGAGAGCGAGATTGATTTGATAAGAGGGGTTTGTAGATTGCTGCTTTGATAATGACTCATGATACAAAAGTACTTGTTTCATTTTCATTTCAGATGCTGATCTCTTTCAAGTGCTCTTTGCTAAGATTTTGTTTTTACCATTGTGTAAAAAAAGCAAATGCTTTAAGTGAAGAAGATAGGCATTTTATTTCAAATGTCAAAATGTAAGTGGGATTATGTTAAATTGATGCTGAAAGGTCACAAAGACCATAGTTGTTGCCTGTCTTCAGACTTCCCTGATCGTTTCTACCTTACAAAAAAAAGATGCATAGAAATGCTGTGATGTGAAAAATGGAAGGAGTTATTCAGTTACAGTGTTTAAAATCCTGAACTGTGTAAATAATACTATAAAGAAAGTTATTTTTGTGAGCTAGGTGTGAAACCTGCAAGTGTTGTTCCATGCTCAGTAGGGAGGGGACAGTACCTTTTCTTTGCGCTGGATGAGGGTGAAGGGGACAGTCTGTCTCTCCTGGGGGCTGTTGTTCCGTGTCAGCTGCTGGATTGGCTCTGCCATGTCTGAAACAAATCATAAGGGTGAAGCCATAGAAATAATAAAGCAGTGTGAGAAACATTTCACTCTCTTAGTTAAACTTCAGGTGACTTTGTTGAGTTTAAACTTCAGCATTAACTGGAAAGATTAAGACACTTCTGCCCCCGTGCAAATAATGTTCCCAATTCTGGCAGCTCTTTTGGTGGTGGAGTTAATGAGTATCTTGCATGAAGAAGTGAATGGAGTTGGCTGCTCTCATTCACACCTTTAAGGAAATGCTGCTGTAAAACCTTTGTCACTTCCAAAAGGTGTTTAGTCATGTACCTCATAGTAGCTTATCAATACCTGAAGGGGACTACAGAAAGGCTGGGGTAGGACTTTTTAGTAGGGTCCAGGATGGCAGGACTAGGAGTAATGGATGCAAATTGGAGGAGGGCAGATTTGTGCTGGAGAGAAGTTCTTCTCTGAAGAGAAGTTCTTTACTGTGAGAGTGGTGAGACACTGGAACAGGTTGCCCAGAGAGGCTGTGGATGCCCCCTCCCTGGAGGTGTTTAAGGCCAGGCTGGATGAGGCATTGAGCATCCTGGTCTAGTGGGAGGTGTGCTATGGCAGAGGGTTTGGATCTCTATGATCTTTAAGGTCCCTTCCAACCCAAAACATTCTATAACTATTCTACTCTGTCACTTTATAGTTCAACGCTTCTTAATATCTGGGATGTGTGTTGGCATTCAGAGGCCACATGCCTGAGCCATTGATGCCATGCTAGCTGTGCTGCTCTCCTATCACATCACTTTTCTCTGCAGTCTCTGGGACTCTGTTCTGCTTCAGTTTTGTCATTTAGATATGGCTGGATTAGGTGTATTTGCAACTATGGTTGCTGTGACGTCAATTCCAGCTGCAGCTCCTAAATCAGTTCTGCTTAGAGGCTGATCCCTAACAGGCAGGCTTGGAAACTCTGCATATGAGGTTAGTCTTAGCAATGGAAAGCATCTCTTCCAGAAGACTTAGAACCTTGCTTTTCAAGCTGAAGCAATAGAAGTTTTAATGTATTTTGACAGAAGTTATGAAGTTTGTGTACAGAGTTTGTAAGTCTGGATGTGAATTTCTGCTATCTTGCTTCATGGTGTGTATCAGCCATATGTGAAAAAGGCCAGAGCTTTAGCTGAAGCACAGGCCCTTCTGCTGAGTGCTTTAAGGGCCTCAGTGTCTTAGGGGGAAAAGGCAGGATGATGGAGGAAGAGAGACTTATCCATGTTTCAGAGAGGGAGAGAATTAATTTTGGCCTCATGCACTCAGTAAATCTGCAGCTGAGCAGGGAATCAAACCTACAGCTCCTGGCACCAATGTAGGACTTATAATTTGAAGAATATTTGGAGTAGTAAAAATCCTCTAACAAATGGGAGAAATCTATATCTGATTTAATTAAAACTTTTTTTTTTAAAGTAATTGGGAAACATTTAAAATGTAGGCAATAACTGACATGCAAAATTGGAGGCAAAGAAAAATACAAGTAGATTGGGCTTCAGCACTGAGTATTCAGAAATTGGGAAACATTTTAGGACTCTAGAAAAGTTAGGGGTTTTTTTAGTTGATAAATCCCAGGGGTATATGTTTTTACTTCATTTTATTAAATTTTAAAGCACAGGGTGGGGTGTGCACTAACAAAATTCTTTTCAGGAGTTGTATTCTTCAGTTTGTGAATCCATGCCCATCAGGCATGACGGTATAAAATTGGATTATAAATATTTTAAGCTGCACAACACTTAAGATTATATTGCCCAAGAGTGAGTGAGTTGCTTGCTTTACCTGTCTTCTGTCACTCCAGACTTGCTGCTGCTGTGAGAAAAGCAAAGGTTAGCAGTAGCTGTTTACCTGGCTAAAGGCTAATTACAGTTTGGAGCTGTGACTGCAGTTGCTACTATAGGTAGGTGTTAAGAAAGAAGCAGATCTTTACAGGGGATTTCTATGGATAAGGCACTTTTCCCAAAACTTTTGCATAGCATCCTCTTGGATGAGGTCACCCCAGCAGGGATGTACATTAGGGTGGATGGAGATCCACCTGCAGTCTCAGACCTGAGGTTTTGTGTGCAGCCTGGCTACCTGAGCTCTGCCATCAGTGTCTTTAGACAACTTCGTGCTTTAGCAAGTAGATGGTTTTGATGGTAGCAGCCTCCCTGAGGTTGCTAATTAATGTGCTTGTACTGCAATTAGAACAGAGAAATCTGAGCTGACTTCTGTAGCATGTTTCCTGCTTCTACTGGCAGTAGATGTGATGGAGTTTTCAAACCAAAAAGGTTAGATTATACCTTCCCTGCATCTTTCACTTTCTTTTACTTACTTGTTGCAAGGTTGGCATAGTTCAGTCAGTCAATAGGATTAAGGTCTTGTTAACAGTGATAAAATGCCAGCCATGTAAATATCTGAACAACAAAATCCTTGTTGTTCACAAAATCTTAGATTTGTTTAGAATACTTAACACTTGTTCCTGTAACCCTTAAAAGGTGCTAAAGAAAAGCTACATAAAGCAAGTAATCTTTTTGGAATTTACATTGTTACACAGAGCAAAGCAGCTGTTGGAGCTTGTGGAACTAGTGTGAGAGACTTGATAATGTTCTTTTTCTTCAGATTTCACCACAATCCTACAGAAAATACAAATTCTGTTCTAACTTTCTTTGCAGTTACCAGGCTGGCAGTCAGTTCTTGTCAGGCTTGGTAAAGTTCTTGTATTTTTCTTAAATCAGGGCTTGTGGAATGACACCAGCTGGTGTCACAAAGGTCTGTTCTCTGCTGCCAGGGAGGATTTCTCTTCCCAGAAAGTCAGGTTGGTGCTCCCTAAGGCTCCAGTATGTATTGACTGGCTGGATACTGCCATGGATGTTAACAGTGAGCTTGGACTTTGCATGGACTTTGTAAAATAATCTGTGAAGTTCCTTTAGACTGTTCTAACTTGAGATGCAGTTGTTCTTGACCTAAAGCCCTGGACAGTATTGGAAGAAAAATTTTCCATTTCGATTTTTGTAACACTTGTGTAATGTTGCAGAGTAAACCTTTTATAATGAGGTAAAAATACTCCTCTTGACATATTTATTAGACCTGATATCCTTCCTAATAAATCAGGGCATTGAAATTCCCATGTGTCAGCATACCAGATAATTTGCTTGGAAGGAATCATGTTTTCAGCAACATGAATCTATTCTTAAGGAGCATTGGAGTGTCTCAGTGTTCATGCCTTAAACATAGAGCCCCTCTCCTCTACTCCCCTCCCCTCTGTGCCCTGTTAACCCCCAAACTGACAGAAGCAATGCCCTGCCTCTGGCACACGTAGACCCTTCCAGTGGGCAGCAGTGGACAAGCTCTGGTCAGGCTGAGCTTGCCCTTCTGACAATGCCTAATGGACCTTCATCTGCATTATTAAAGCATTAGAAAAGTAAGAAGAGAGTTGTAGGCATGCCCTGGAATGGAGATTGTGTCTCCTCCATGCTGCAGTGGATTCTAGAAAGAGTTTTCCACTTACTTGGTAGTGCCTTTGACATTTTAAGACTTACTTTGGCAGTGCCTGGTGCAGCCTGTTGTTCAAGGGTTTGTTTGCTGCTTTCCATCCTCTTAGAGAGGGTGATTTATCTGAACAGAAGATGTTTAAGAGCTGTCTCTGCTCCTCCCCACAGGGCAGTGCAGATCAGAGCTGCTAAAGGAGCTGAGTGTTTCTATGATCTATCTGACTTGGTACAGTCGGGTTCTTTAGTCTTTCTTAGAAGTGAAAATAAACACTTTCTTAGCAAGGTAAGCCTGGGAGCCTTGCTATCAAAAAGCAAAGTCCATCCTTTTACTTGTTCACACTGTGCTCTTACAGCTCTTTCCTTAAAGAACTACAGTAAGGGGAGATTCTTAGAATCATAGAATAGTTTGGGTTGGAAGGGAACTTTAGATCTTCTAGTTCCACCCCTCTACCATGGGCAGGGACACCTCACACTAGATTAAGTTGCTCAGTGCCTTGTCCTTAAACACCTCCAAAGAGAGGGCATCCACAACCTCTCTGGGCAACCTGTTCCAGTGTTTGACCTCCCTCCCTTTGCAGGTATCCCAGTTTAATTCTAATCAAGTCTTAAACCCTAAATAATTCCTTTTTAGTAAAACCAGGTTAACCAGCCACTATTAGAACCACTTTTCTATCAGAAGAACCTTTTGAATCCCCCTCTGCTGAGCTGTAGGACCTGAAGTCTTGGGACCTGCCATTGATGTCCCACCAGCCTGGCCGGGTGGGATGGGGGGAACGATCCCACACCTCCCTGGGGACAGCTTGATGCCAGCTTCCCCGGGCTCCCTCCGGAGGTTTTGGGGGACAACCTGCATCTGAAGGTCAGAAGCACCCGGGAAGGTTACAGTACCGGCCGGTAAGCCCCAAAACGTCGCTCCCTAATCCCCCAAAGCCCGGCTTTGGGGGGAGCTGACGCGGGTATAAGCGGCTTAAGCGGCCCCGTTGGTGCCCGGCGCGGCCGGCGCTTACCTCGGGGCACGTCCACCTGGTGGCCCCGTCCCACGCTCTGCCAGTAGCTCAGCAGCCTCTCCTGCTCCTCGTCCTCCATCCTCTCCGCCTCCTCCTCCAGGCTGCTGCCGTTGCTGTGGTAAGCCGAGTCGGGGCTCTCCTCTGCCAGCCCGTCCAGTTCCTCCAGCGTGATCATAGCCGGGCCGCCCGGCTCCGCGCCGCTCATCCGGCAGCCGCCCGTCTCCATCGCGCCGGACCGAGCGGAGCCGAGCCGGGAAGAGGCTAGGAGCGCTGCCGCCGCCGCACCGCCTTATGTAGGGCTAGCCCTGCCCCGGCGTTTGCCCCCGCCTCTGCCCGCCCTCCACCGACAGGGAGGGAGGGACAAAAGAAGAGGAGGGAGAGAGTAGGATGTTTGTCGGCCGGCGGAACAGGGTAGCGGTCCTGATGCTCTCTGCAGCTTCATCCCAAGCGGTTTAGATCTTAAAGTTTGCGTCTTCTGTGAAAAAGCCTGTTAACTCATGCTGTTTTGCTGCTTTTCATCATCTTCCCCTTCCCCCCCCCCC
>VZTY01035172.1:40565-90525 GCA_013400935.1 Turnix velox
CTGTTCTTCGTGTCGTGTTAATCCTTTATTTTTACTTTTTTTGGGTATTTTTAAACTATGTTAAAAAGTAATATATTTAATTTCTCTTATTCTTTTCTGGAGACATTCAAAGCCCACCTGGACATGTTCCTGTGTGTTTTGATCTACGTGCTCCTGCTCTGGGAGGGGGGTAGGACTAGATGATCTTGAGGTCCCTTCCAAACCCTGAAATTCTGTGATTTTATTCAGGAGTTCCACTCCATAGTGCCAAAGCCATGGGTCATTTTGTTGTTGAAAGTCCATCTTTTGAAGGTGAAAGTTGCCCAATTTGGCCATTGCTGAGACAAGCCTTGAGGAGAAAGACAGAGGAGCAACGTGTTACAGGAGTGGCTGTGACAATCAAAGCAGATCTGAATTTGAATCAAGGATCTCTGTGGAGCATATGGTTCTACTTGTAGTTGTCTTTGCTTCCACCTTTAATGTGAAATAAATGTTGTTGTAGTCAGGAAAAGGGGAACCTCTGAACCTTTAGAATTCTTGAATAATAGGAATATAGATCTCTACCATACACTGAGGTGCTTGCAGGAAGAAACCACGGGTTAGGGGTATGACTTCTGACTCTGATCTTTATCTTATCCCCTCTTTTTTCCTTTTTCTAATCAGTATCATCCTGACAGGATTGACTTAAGTTACCCAGTCCCAGGGGCTGATCTTGATGGGATGATGGCTTTACAAGCTGGAGGCATGCAGATCTTGACTGTGTTCTTGTAACTCCACACCCTGAAATCCTTCTGTTCCGACAGTGTAACTTCTCTCTGCCAAAGCTGACCAGCCAAGGGCTATTGTTTCTTGGAGTATTTGTAGCAACTGCCAGTAGAAATGTCCTGAGAGAACAAATCTTTCCTAATTAAGGATTTTTTTACAGAAAAGTGGAATGCACTGAGGCAGATAGTTCCTCTGGAGGGATGTTTGGCCTCTTAGTCATTGGCAGCATCACAGACTCTTCTCTGATCTGAAATGAGAGAGTAGAAGAAAATTAGATTGTAGGAAGAGAAGAAACTGTTGTACCTTCCTGGTAGAGTATTTTCAGTGGGTAACTGGTCCCTGTAGGGTGGCAAAACTGGAGAGACTCAGAATGAGTTATTATAAACATGGCAATAAAACTTTCAGAGGCACCAAGGTCATTACTAGGTTGATGGATATTGGGTTTGGAGAATTATGAGGTCAGCTTACAATGACTGTACCCTGCTGTATCCCTGTTCCTTTATTTTCATCCCCAAGAAGGTAAGAAAATGTGAGTAGACACAGAATGGCACTATTCTCTTTCATTTTTAGAGTTTATCTTTGTCATGACTCCAAAGCTGTACAGGGAAAGTAACTAAACTGAGCACTAGTTGTATTTTCAAATGCTTTTCTTGCTTGCCTTATGAATCACAGAATGATTTGGGTTGGAAAGCACCTTAAAGATCATCTAGTTCCAATCCCCTTTACCATGGGCAGGGACATCTCCCACTAGACTAAAGTTTGAAATAACAGGAACAGGTTGTGGATGCCCCCTCAATCCCTGGAGTTGTTTAAGACAAGGCTGGATAAGGCATTGAGCAAGCTGGTCTAGTGGGAGGTGACACTGCCCATGGCATGGAGGTTGGAACTAGATGATCTTGAAGATCCCTTCCAACCCAAACTGTTCTATGATTCACAAAATCAGGGTGATTTTGCTGGAGAACTTTTTCCAGCAAACATTATGTGCTTGGCAAGTTTAGTGCAGCGTGGGGAAACTTTATCAGTTGCCTTTTATGTATTTATGTAATAAATCTTTCATCTTTCTGAACTCCAATTTAGTGAGCTAGGCAAAGCCATGAGCCCTAGCGAGCAATTAAGTTAATTCAGCAGTTGTTTTTTAAATGGATAACCTTAACACTGAAATGTTTTGTAAAATTTGAGACGACTTTCCAGAAATACTATCTATTTAATTGAAAATAGGGGTATGGAGGCAAGATAAAAGTAATCACTGTGTGCAGCACTGGTTTCTGTATCTCTGATAAGTAGGTTATGTTTACTGCTCCTCATTAGCTCAGAAGCTCCAGGTGACTGGATCCTGCTGTCTTTCATAATGGTCTTCTCGGACTATTCTGCAGAAGATGATTAAATTGGACAGGGGTGTACACAGAGCAAGCAGTGACAGTATCATTTTCTTACATGTTACAAACTAGGTCAATGATGAAGCAGAAAGGCATGATGAAGCAGATGGTGATTTCGTTTCTGGAAGCATTCATGTCATTTCTGGAGAAACATATTTGTGTTTTGGGACTGAGTCCATTTCCATTGCTAAAGAGGAAGATTAAGCTTTATCTTCAGCATTTCATGTGTCCTTGTGCCAGCTGATGGGAGGGGAAAGTGCTATTTCAGTGATATCCCATGAAAATAAAAAGCACTGAGTCATCTTTCTATGGGAAACCTTTTCTATTTTTTTTAAATTTAAAATACCTTCTTTTATTAAAAGACCCAGCCCTCACAGAGAGATTTGTCAGATACAGACCAGATTTAGCAGCAACATAATTGCAGACTGTTTGATAAAAAGCAGTGTTTTGAATTTCAGATTCTTAAAACTAATCCAAATATGAGAAATTAATTTCTTATCCATTTGGATTTCTGAATGTCTCGGTGAATATTTTTGACTGCATTTTAAGAAAAGATAACTTAATGTACTTCCCCACGCACACATGCTTTTGTTTGTGAATTCCTGACAATATTGTACTTCCCATTGATGTCTGCTTGTTTTTTTAGTGGCCTTGGTGCTGTGTTTGATCTAATTAGTGTGTTAGTCCCAATTAGCAGGCATGTTCTGGAATGGTGTTTGTGCTCTGTTCTGTTCCTGGGATTTGTGTCAGGCTTCCCTTAGGTAGGGGCCAAGGTGGGGATGGGATTTAGAGGCACTGGAGCTCTTGAGAGCAGAAGGTTTTCAGGTTTGATAGACAAGACATCTCCCAGGAGGAGCAGGTTTTATGCTGAATTCTTTAAGTTCCCATTAATAGAAATCTCAGATGTGGAGGGAATAAGGCTTACCTGATCATTATTTTTCTGACAGCAATTTCTGATGGCTTTATAGATGGTAAAGACAGGGATGGCCAGACTAGGCACTCCAGCCAGGATTACAATAATAGCATGCACCCAATTGGGGTATTCCATCTTCTGTGTTCTGGGGAAATCCTCCTGAAAGAGCAAACAATCAAGTTGTAGCAAATCAGGAGAAATAAATACTTGGGCACATGCACAAGTTCAACAGATCAAAAATGTAATCAGAGCAGAATCTAATCACAATGGGATAATGATTTGCCAATTCCACAGCAGTTTCCAGGACAAATGGTTTCAGCACAGATCTGCACCATGTGCACACACTTCTTTAAAAATAGTTACTTTGGAAGTTTGGAGTTTCTATCAGGGAAGATCTACCCTCTTCCAAACTAGCTTCTATTGCTTGTCCTCTTTTTTTTTAGATTTAAGCTGGAGATAAGAAAGAAGTTCTTTACTGTGAGTGTGGTGAGACACTGGAAGAGGTTGTCCAGATAGGCTGTGGATGCCCCCTCAATCCCTGGAGGTGTTTAAGGCCAGGCTGGATGAGGCACTGAGCAACCTGGTGTAGTGGGACATGTCCCTGCCCATGGGTGGGGGGTTGGAACTAGATGATCTTTAAGGTCCCTTCCAACCCAAACCATTCTATGATTCTGCCTTCAGGGCCATTCCCAGAGCCTCCCAGCATCTGACCACTCCCTCCAACTGGCCAAACTGGGCTGTGCTGAGCAAAAGTGACAACCTGCCTGAGACCTGCTACCCCAGCCTGAAGGCCCTGAGCAGGGAAGAGGAGCAGCCTAAGATGCACCAGAGCATTCAGAATTTCGGCTTTGTTTCTATTATTTCTTTATCTGTTTTAATCTGCTTAGCCTGCTGACTCCAGCTCTCTGGTCTGACGGCCCCATGGGCACAGAGGGTGGAAATTCCCCAGCACATTGTTCTCTTGCTCTGGCTGGTGCTTTCACAAGTGCTCAGTCACCCTTCCAAAGGTCTCTCTGCATGTTTGGTATTTTGGGGGATTAATGCTGCTCTAGTGTGACGCTGGCAATTATTCCCACCCCTTTTCTCAGGGTTTGCCACTGAGTGCCCTCTTGGCACTGTGCTGAGGGTAAGGAGATAAAGCACTGCCAAACTATAGAAATAATGAAAGCAGCAGGAGAGAGTAAAACTCATGGCAGGAGAAGAGTGGAATTAATGATAATATTTGTGCTTCCTTGGGTTCTGAGAACCTAGCACAGACTTAATGTGGGGAGAGTGCAAATGGAGTGTTGTTATGTGGTGTGCAAAACATGCATTGCACTCACACTTGGCTTTTTTTCCCTGATTTTTGACTTCATATGCTGAATACAGAGCAGTAGTGTTAGGGGCTTGTTTTTTAATCTATGAACTAAAAAAAGAGCAGCAAAAGGGTTAGGTGTTATGCTCTCTATTTCTCTAGTATAGCCCAGCTGAACAGGCAGAAAAATGGCCAGAAAACATGGGAAATACTGTATATGTTTGTAACCAGCCATTAGGAACTGTCTGCTGTCAAATTAGGGTGAGTCTGCCCTTGTTGTTCTGCCCTCAAGATGTTTTTGGTGCTACTGGCCAAACGGGCCAACAGATTGTAAGTGATTTTTGTGGAGCAAATCTGATTACTCCAATTATTCCAGAGTTAGCACTCATGCAAAACTAAGTCTAGGGAAAAAAAAATAAATAAAAATCCTGCCCACCTAAGGCTAAGAAACAAAGAGGAAAAACAAGATTAAGATGAATTAGTGCAGGTCAGTTCCCTTGTTTGGCCGATGTGGAAAGCAGGTACATGTGATGTGTAAAAACAAGTTGTCTTTTGGCCTGGCTTCCAAAGGAAATGGGGCAGGCTCTTGTGCTGAGTGCTCCTTCCTCTCTGCTCATGTCTCCCCTACTCCATCCCTTCCACACACAGCTCTCTCAGCTGTGCCTGCATAACATACACTTCTTGGAGATCATAGAATCATCAAATCATAGGGTGGATGGGACCTTCAAAGACCATCTAGTCCAACCCCCTGCAGTGAGCAGGGACATCCTGTTCTAGGTCAGGTTGCTCAGAGCCTCATCAAACCTGGCTCTGAGTATCTCCAGGGATGGGATCTCCACGACCTCTCTGGGCAATCTGTTCCAGTGTCTTACCTCCCTCCCCTTTTTCCTAATGTTTGACATAACCCTGCCTTGTTCTAGTTTAAAATCATTGTCCCTTGTCCTATCTCTACATGCTCTGGCAAGTTCTTCAGAGACCCACACACTACTGAAGTCAGGGTTATCAGTAAGGGAGGAGGCTGCAGTGCGAGCTTGGTAGCTGTAACTTGCCCTATCTTATATCCTCTCTGCTCCCTTAGTGCTTGCACCATTAGAGAGAGATGGTGTCTGCTTGCCCTCTTCAGTTATTTGGTGGCTGTGGGGTTATCCTGGGGGCAGGAGGGTGTTTGTTTATAGGGCACAAATCCATCAACCAAGTTGTAAAAATTCTGCTGATCTTAGAAATAAGAGTTTGAAAAGTAGTCTAGAAGCATCTTGAGAGTGGAGAACGTTACATTGAGGTAGAGCAGCAGCATGTCATCCAGCTCAGTTCTGGCTGTTTTCAAAACTGCTCTGTTTATAGGATCATAGAATGGTTTGGGTTGGAAGGGACATTCAAGATCATGTAGTTCCAAACCCCCCTGCCATGGGCAGTGACATCTCCCACTAAACCAGGTTGCTCAATGTCTCATCCATCCTGGCCTTAAACACGTCCATGGAGGGAGCATCCACAGCTTCTCTGGGCAACCTCTTCCAGTGTCTCACCACCCTCACAGTAAAGAACTTCTTTCTTGCATCCACCCTAAATCTCCCCTCTTCCAGTTTGCATCCATTACTCCTAATTTTCTTAGGGTACAGGATGGCAGGACTGGGAGTAAAATGAAACAAGCAAGCTGCATGTGTTCTGTAGTGCAAGATCTCTAAAAATAAAAGTAATTTAAAGGGCTAAACTTGTTCACCCTCACATCTCTCCTATACTTTTGTGTTTTGTTTGCAGGTGCTGGAATCATTTGCTGGTCGCCTGATTAAAATAGGAGCTTTAGCAAGGAGGGATATTCCCTGTTTTACAAAGTACCAGATAATTCTAGCAAGAGATCAGTACAGAAAAAACCCATCTTCACAATATGCTGTAAGTGCCTTTATTTCTTGTTATTAAAGCAGTGAATTAATACCAATAATTAGTGTTCCAAAGGAAGAGATGTGTGCTGTGAAAAGACCACCAGATGATACATTCCACAGAACATGAGCCAATTGTCCTGCTGAGGTTTTGTAGCCTCTGTAGATGTGCCAGGAACTGCTAGATACCAGAGGATGGTTCATCTGCCAGATTTTGAGCATTACTGCATCAGAAAGGAATGAGTTAAATCTGGAAGATAATACAGGTGGTTTGGGGATCATTTTTGAAGGTGCTAAAAATTGCCTTCACTGATCATTAAGGACTGTGTGACATGTCTCCTGAGGACTGGGTAGACATAGAGCTGGCCAGGCATTATTTGTGCTCTGTCTCTGTTTCTCAGATGTCAAACTAACTTTTGTCATAAGAATTGCAGAGTGATTCCCACTGTTTGCCAGCTTCTACATGTAATGATGGCTCTGTTTTGTGCTGCAGGGAATCCATCAGGGCATCATTGAAGGAGATTTTGCACTTTGCATCAGTTTATATCATGGTTACGAGCTGCTGCTGCAGATGGGATTGCGGTCATTATTCATTTACCTTTTTGGAATTATGGATGGATCAAAAGGTGAAATTCTGAAACATTCTTCCTTTTGTTTTCACTCCTTGTTTAATTTGTCATCTATATGTCTCATTTTGGACAAAACAACTTGTGTAGTGGATGGGGTTGCAAATGTAATTGGTATTTTGTTTCCCTCATCCCTATTGCAAATTTGTTGGCATAATGTCAAAGATGAATTGTATTTATGAAAGCAAATGTATTTGTATGGCAGAATAAGAGACAAACAGAACTTGGAGTAAGTCATAGGTTGGAAGGGACCTTAAAGCCCCACCTTGTGTCACTCTCTGCCCTGGGTAGAGACACCTCCCACCAGCCCAGGTTGCTCCAAGCCCCATCCAACCTTTCCTTGAACCTCTCCAGTGATGCAGAAGCCACAGCTTCTCTGGGCAGCCTGGGCCAGAGCCTTACCCCATCATCATTTCTGAATTTTCTTGAGCTAAATGGTTTATTTTATACTTCATTTTACACACAGGAGCAGGCTTCCATTTAAACCTATGAATTCAACATTTAAATTCATGTTTAAATTCTATATTGGCCTAATCTCCGAAAAATACCAGTGCCAAACAACATTATTACATTTCCTAAAGCTAATTTGTGTTTTTCAACTCTTGGAAGGAGCTTCCTGCTCCTGAGGAAGCTTGTCTTTTGGGTAGCAAATATTATATTCACTCCAGAAATTAAATACTAAGATATTTCACCTTTTTATGAAGGGTTTACTCGTACAAAGAATGAACTTTGTCGCAATGAGGACTTCATGAAGCTGTACCAGCAGCTAAGGGACATGTTTGCAGACACATTGCTGCCTTCAGCACATGGAGATGCTTACAAGAACAAAACAGGTCAGTGTTTCTCTTTCAGGGATGGAATGTTTACTTTAAATAAACCAGTAAATAGCTTTGTGGAGTCTGTAGGTACAGGAGACTCTTCACTGGGACATGCTCAGCTAGTATTCTTCATTCCGGTTTTTTTTTCCCAGGTTTATTTATTTGTTCATCTATTTACCTGTCTGTCTTCTCACAGTGGATTTATTTTCTTTCAGATGAATTTTCTGTTTGAAGTTTTCAATTTTATTTTAAAAAATAAATAAAAATATTATTGTTTGACTCTATATGATGTATAGTGTGACTATAACAAAAGTAACCACACTTTCTGAAAGACTGGATTTAGCAAATGTGCTCCTGTGAGTAGTTCACTGGTTTGTTTAGGGGAAGGCAATGAGAACTGGAATTAGGAGTTTTGTAGGGACTCAAAAAATTAGAGCAGGGAAATGAAGCTCACTGAGCCTTCTGACTTTTTGTGGGTTTGCTTGCATCTTTGATTGCTTTATTTTCTTTTCAGTGCATGAAAATCAGAAGGAGTTTATCTACAGCCATCCAAAATTACGGAAATTGGAGGAAATTGTAATAGGGCACTTCAAATCCTGGAAAAAAGGATCCTCTGGTGAGTACCAGCAACACAAAGAAAAAGAACCTTACTCTGTTTCTTGCAAGTTGAACCTGTGGATTAAAGCAAGCACTTCCTCTGTCTGAAGTGAACTTTGGGAGTGATTCCATGTTCCCTGAGCAGACTGGGAGCAATTTCTAAGCAGTGATCAGCCAGGGTGGGTCTGAGCTTCTCCCTGGCACTCCCCAGCAGTTCAGATGAGTGCACCACAATGTTCTGGGACAGCCCTTAAATGCTGCTGAGCAGAAAGAGCTCTTCCCAGCTCATCTCTCCTACCTTGATCATTTCTGCACGGGTTACAGGCTGCTCATGGTTTGAATTTTCTATGTCAGCTTTTGGAGTTGATGAAGGAGGTGATGGCAGCAGTAAGACACTTTCTTACAATGCAGGGAAAGAAGCAACTGGGTGTGATTGCTATTCAAGTCAGGAGAATATGCTAAAAATAGAGACAGAATAATGTTCAGAATGAAGCTGATGGAGAAGAATAATACAGACTCATGTAAGAGAGTTTTATCCAGCCTGCACTTAGCTCTGACACAGACAATGTGTCACTCTGCTCAGCATGGGCTCAGTCAGGGCACGTTCAACTCATGTTGCAATTACTAGGTTTTTTTATAGCTGAGAAGACAAAATCATATTCAGCATTTCTCTAGGGAATGGTTTCTGTGCTTCACAGGTGACATCCCAAGAGTTACTTTATTTTTCTTTGTTTTTTTTCTAAAGAACATTTCTTTGGCCAAAATCATAGAATTATAGAATAGTTTGAGTTGGAAGGGACCTTAAAGATCATGTAGTTCCAACGCCCTTGCCATGGGCAGGGATACCTTCCACCAGATCAGGTTGCTCAGTGACTCATCCAGCCTGCCCTTAAATACCTCCAGGGATGGAGGGGGCATCCACAACCTCCTTGGGCAACCTGTTCCAGTATCTCACCACCCTCAGTGTAAAGAATTTCTTTCTTATCTCCGGCAGGCCATCTATCTCAGGATGTGAGAGCAGAGCTGCAAATATCTAGCTTATGGGATGACCTGTCCTTGATTTGGTTTTTTAATTGGTAATTGTCATAGAATCATTGTGTTGGGAGGGACCTTCAAAGGCCATCTAGCCCAACCCCTGCAGTGGGCAGGGACATCCTGCACTAGATGAGGTTGCTCAGAGCCCCAGGGAACCTGGCCTTGGATGTCTCCAGGGATGGGGTTTCCACCACCACCTCTCTGGGCAGCCTGTTCCAGTGTCTCATCACCTTCATGGGAAAGATCTTTTTCCTAATGTCTAACCTAAACCTGCCCTGCTCTAGTTTAAAACCATTCCCCTTTTCCTGTTGCTCCATGCCCTGGCAAACAGCCCCTCACTAGCTTTCTTGTTAGCCCCTTCAGGCACTAGGAGGCCACTGTGAGGTCTCTCTGCAGCTTTCTCTTCTCCAAGCTGAACAGCCCCAGCTCTCTCAGCTTGTCCTCACAGGAGAGATGCTCCAACCCTCATATTGTCCTCATGGCCTTCCTCTGGACCCTCTCCAATATTTGAATTATCTTAAAAGCATACATAATAATATTTTCTGGCTTTTTAAAATCAAACAGATGAAGGCACAGACAGCACACCTGAGGACACTGGGGACACCAGAGTGATGATCTTTTCCTCCTTTCGAGACAGCGTGCAGGAAATAGCAGAGATGCTTTCCCGGCTCAGCCCCATGGTCAGAGTGATGACCTTTGTTGGCCACTCCACAGGCAAGAGCACAAAGGGCTTCACCCAAAAGGAACAACTTGAGGTAAAGAGAGGATGAGGGTGGTGTTGGGAAATGGTGACAGAGAATACGAATTGTTTCACTGTCTCCCTGAGCACATGAAAGGGACTGGATGGCAGTGGCTGAACTTTAAAGTGTTGCTGTTAAATTCCCATGTAGATCCTTTGCTCTCAGAATATCCTAAACTATACTCACTGAACAAAATATTAAGTTGAAATATGTTATACATTACTTAGCATTAAGAAATGTTAACTTGTATATATTTGGCAGTTGAGGGACATCTTCAAGTTCTTGCTCTGGGGATATTTTTTTCTGGTAGGTAGAAAAACTAAGGTTCTTAAGATAAACTCTGATCTAGCAAAGTTTAAAAAGTCTATAAAAAATAAGTGTAAAATTGGGAAGATAAATTTTACAAGAATAGCATGGTTGGAATCAGAGTTAACATTTGCTTTTTTCCCTTTCATCTTAGAACTGTGGTGTTTGATCATGGCAGATTAGTTGACAAATTCACAGAAGTTGGATTTTGTAGCTATAAAATATAAACCAAAATATGAATTAGAATATAAATCAAAATATAAATTAGGATACAAATCAAAATATAAATTAGGATATTAATTTATAAATATAAGTAGACATTTATAAAATGTAAATCATCTTATGTCTGAACCTAAGGAAAACTGTGAAGTGAGTTTAAGGGGCTGTTAAATCTAACTGTAATCATTTATTTAGGTGGTCAGACGCTTCCGAGAAGGTGGGTACAATACTCTGGTCTCTACCTGCGTGGGGGAGGAAGGTTTGGACATTGGAGAAGTGGATCTCATCATCTGCTTTGATGCTCAGAAGAGCCCAGTTCGCCTGGTGCAGAGGATGGGCCGCACAGGGAGGCGGCGGCAGGGCAGGATCGTCGTCATCTTGGCCCAAGGGCGGGAGGAACGGGTGAGTGTGGGGCTTTGCTGAGGCTCTACCCCATGTGTTGGAGCCCTGAACACAGTTGGCACCACTGAAAGTATAAGCCACAACATTCTAAAAATACACCAATTTGCTCAGTGTGAAGGGCTTTGAGCTTTTGTTCTTAAGAACAAGTGAGACCACATCTGGAGTGTTCTGTCCAGTTGTTGGGCTCTCAGTTGAAGAAGGACGGAGAACTGCTGGGGAGAGTCCAGTACAGAGACACAGAGATGATGAAGGGATTGGAGCATCTCCCTGATGAGGAAAAGCTGAGGGAGCTGGAGCTCTGTAGCTTGGAGGAGATTGAGGGGTGGCCTCATTCATGTCTATAAATATGGAAAGGGTGAGTGTCAGGAGGGTGGAGCCAGGCTCTTTTCAGTGACATCCAGTGATAGGACAAGGGGCAATGGGTGCAAGATGGAACACAGGAGGTGTCACAGAAATATAAGAAAAAACTTTTTCACACTGAGGGTGAGAGAGGAGTGTCCCAGGCTGCCCAAAGAGGGTGTGGTATCTCCTTCTCTGGAGACATTCAAACCCTACCTGTGTGACTTGGTCTAGGTGTTCCTTCATGAGTAGGCAAATTGGTCTAGATGACCTTTTGAGGTCCCTTCCAATCCCTGATATTCTGTGATTCTTTGATAACGCTGGGTTTTTTAAAGGATGTAAAGGATTTTTTTAAAGGATGTGAATTGGAAGGGGGTAGATTCAGGCTAGATATAAGAAAGAAATTCTTGACAGTGGAGGTAGTGAAACCCTGGAACAGGTTGCCCTGAGAGGTTGTGGATGCCCCCTCCCTGGAGGTGTTTAAGGCCAGGCTGGATAAGGCATTGAGCAGCCTGATCTAGTGGGAAGTGTCCCTGCCCATGGCAGGGGATTTGGAATTTGATGATCTTTAAGGTCCCTTCCAACCCGAACTAATCTATGATTCTATAAACTGAAACTGCAGGGGTTCTGCTGAGGGTGTGGAGTGTTGTGTGGAAGAGGAGATGAGATGGAACTGGAGCTCTAAGAGGGGGAGGATGGGCAGCATCTCTCTCTGAACCGCTGACGACACCGCTCTTTCAGAGGAGTGCTTAGCAGGAGCGGACTTGCGTCTGAGGCCTGAAGAGATCAGCTTAAGGGGAAATCTACTTTTGCTAAATTCCTGAACCTCAGCACTCAGCTCGGTGTGTAATTAATCGTCTCTGAGTGTGGGCTGCCCCTTGGAGAACTAATGTGCCAGTGCAAAGCTAAGCTGGAGAGTTGAGAGCTAGGAGTGAAGTTCAGCTCCATCCCGTGGCGATTGGGTGCTATCCAAGAGAGCCAGCAGGACAGAGTTAGCAAGGAAGGGGACACAGCAGTCCCTCTGACATTGCTCTGTGGTGAGAACAACTGCAGAGAGACACCGACCTGTGGCTTTACACTTCCATCCTGCAGCTCCTGCTCTTGTTTTTAGGGTGCACTTTGCTCTTTCAAGCTGAAATGATGGGAGAAGGGGCAATGGGTGCAAGCTGGAACACAGGAGGTTCCACAGAAATATAAGAAGAAACTTTGTTGGGGTGAGGGTGACAGAACAGTGGCACAGGCTGCCCAGAGAGGGGGTGGGTGGCTCAGAGCCTCAGCAAGCCTGGCCTTGAATGTCTACAGGGATGGGGCCTCCACCACCTCTCTGGGCAACCTGTTCCTGTGCCTCCCCACCCTCATGGGAAAGAACTTTTTTCTAATATCTAACCTAACCTTGGCTAACCTTTTTTTTTCATAGACATATTTTTTGTGCTTATTTGGGGAGCATCACTTTGTCTCCTCTAACTCCCTTCTCCAAAAGGGACAGACTTTTGAGCTGTCACATGCAGGGCACATGGGATGCACTGCCACAGAGACCCAGAACAGGGCAAGAAATGTTCTGAGGGGGAACCCCTTTTACTTTCTCCATCTTTGTCTTGGTTTTTCTGTTGGACAATAAAAATGAAGTGTAAGTAAAAGAACTGAACTGGGCAAGAAATGTTCTGAGAGGGAACCGCTTCATTTAGTTTCTCCATTTTTATCTTGGTTTTTCTGTTGGACAATAAAAATGAAGTGTAAGTAAAAGGACTTGGAGCATGTGTTACATTTACAAATAACATTATGCCTTTATTTTTTTTTTTGACCACAGATTATTTATATTCTCTTTCACAGACTTACAATCAAAGCCAGTCTAACAAAAGGAGCATCCACAAAGCTATTTCAGGAAATAAAGCCCTTCATTTCTACCAGCACAGCCCACGCATGATTCCAGAAGGCATAAGTCCACAGTTGCATAAAATGTTTATTACAGCTGAAAAATACGAACCAAGCAATTCCCGAACACTTTCCAGAGAAAGGAAGTCTGGTTCCCTCCAGCATAAATCTGCTCTCTTTGCCTCTGTCACTGGTAAGAGGATTAGGGTGTTCTCCTAAGCTCTGCTTAAGCTGCCATCTCATGTTGTTCTATTCAAGCCTATCAGAACTGTGGGCTCACCTGAGCTGTGGGACTCTCGCAGAAGTGTAGTTTCTGTCAGTTCTACCTGTGGCACTGTCTTCCTCATGCTTTTTCACATTTCTGTCCTTAAATATCTCTACTTCAAATATTTATTTCATCTTTCTCCATAGGCCTTCTCATAGAGTCACTCTGAAGGTCAGAAATTCCGGCCACAAACAGGGGAGAAAAATTATCTTGATGTCTTCTAAGGACTTCTGATAAACCTGTGTCAGGTGTCAATGAGATGTTTAGTGATAATTCTGTTCCAAATCTGGTTTTGAGCTTTGAAATTTAGGATTAATGCTTTTGCTAATATCAGAAAAGTATGTCTTATACCTTTCTAAGTGACACTGTCAGATAAATGCTTGAAAACTCAAAAGATTTTGAGGAAAAGGAGAAATCAAGATTAGGATGTTTATGACATCTCCTATTCTGTCTTTGGGGTCTGCTGTAGGTCATGCTTATCTGGGGGTGCACAGCCCTACCAGTGAGGGAAACTGAGGTAGGGTGAAGAGACATAACTTGGAAGAAAATAAGCAGAGCAGAGGATGGAAGTAATAATTTTAGGATATAAGCCTGTCCTAGAAAATAGAAATGAGAGGCAGCAAGTGAATAAAGGAGATAATGCCCTGAACTTGTTTCCTGCTGAGGGAACAGCACTTCAAAGGCTGCAATTACCAGGTTCCTTTTGTGTGAAATGGGTGAGGAGCAGCCACACAATGGAGGTGCCTGAGGAGCTCTGGCTCATGCTGAGCAAGGACAGGACTGACCTCCCAGCTCAATAACTCATCTTACACCAAGGCACCTTATTGAGCACCAACCTTCAAGTCTCAAGTGGCTGGTTCTGATTTTAATGATATTCAATATAGATCTCAAAAATAATAAGAGAAAGAAAAGTCTTCATTTTACAACAAAACAAACCAAATAAAAAGCTTTAACTTATGTGCTGTTCATTCTCTGAGGTCTCCAAGCCCTGAATTTGAAAGTTCAAGCCAGATTCTTTCCCTGTCTGCTACGTTGTCTTCAGGGTCTGTAGGTACTTGAAGTACCTTCATCCCTCTGTATCTTGGTTCATATGATGCCTTCCCCCTAAAAAAAAATTATTTACTGGATGGATTTATCCATAATTAAAACACATACAACACTTTTGAACAGTGAAACATTTCAGACATCACATTCTCTAGATCTTGTGGCACAGAAGAGGGATTTTTCTTTTGATTTCTATTCAGTCTTTATTTTCTTCAAGTAGATGACATTTTCCTGTGACTGTTTTTTTTCCCCTACAGGACAAAAGCAAGTACACTCTCATGAGAACTGGTCTCTGTCACCTGAGGAATTTGAAATATGGGACAGGCTTTACAGGATTAAGGCCAGTGATGGGATGAAGGAGCCAATATTGCCTCAAACTTGGTTTGAAACCTTGGAAAACCTGGAAGAAGTATCAGTGAGTATGACCTAAGTGTAATGTTTTCTTTGTCATGAGGCCTGAAGAATATTCCTTAGTGTAGTAAAATTAACCAAGAATTCGATGGTCTCTATTAAAAATGTCATTTTGAGTCTTACCTATAGGTTTTTCAGATTAAGAATTTAAGAGTTAGGTGTTTGAAACGGATCTTTTGAAGTTGGTTCTGTAAATTACAAGTACATTAAGAATTCTCTCAGCATCCATTAAGTTCTGTTCCTATTCTTAAGTATTCCATGTATTGGTGATGGGATTGTATCCATGCATTTTCATCCCCTTGCATATAGAACCATAAAAGCATCATTGAAAGAAAAGTCTCTATTTTTACAATCTCTCCCTGATTCAGATCAAAAAACATGAGTTTTGGTGTCATTTCACCCCTTAAAACAATCTGCCTTCCTTGAAAAGCCATGACAGTGTGAAGCATGGATTTATTTTTATTTAAATCAGACTTAAACATTTGTGATAACATTTAAATCCTCTCCTGTATTCGGACTATTTATGGCCAGAGCAGACATAAGTTTTGCTAAACAATTTCTTCATGCAAATCTCCAGCTGCAGGCACACAAGGAGGAGGCAACTTGTGAACTTTCCTTGTCAGAATGGAGAATTTGGCAGAACCACCCTTTTCCTACCTTCATGGTTGATCACTCAGATCGCTGCCACCATTTTATTGATGTTATGGAAATGATAGAGCTCATCAGACATGAACAGGTAAGTACTCACCTTTGGCTGGCTCTATGCATGGATCAAGGAATTAATGTACAGTCAGGATCATTAAAACATAACAAGTTCTCTAGTTCTGTCTGGTCAGCTGTAACTAAAAGGGGAGGAGTATCTGCAGGGCTAACTTGGTTATTGTGAGTTGGATAATGTGTATTTAATTACACTGGTATTCTCTAATTCTGTTCACAAATGCTCATGTTTCCCTAAACAAAAAGAAAAACCCCATCCATAAAGCATCTTTTTTATTTTTTAATGAATTCAAGTGTCAGTTTTCTACAAAAAGACATTAAATCCTAGAGTTGTCCATGTTGAGAAGCAAGATCACCATGAATTATCTTATTCCAGAGTGTAATAGCAATTGAGAATGACTTTGTATATTCAATATATCTCATAAAAATAGTGCCAGGACGTAAGGCAAGGCATGTTTGTAGGGCTTGTGTTCTGAGGCTTTTTCATTTGTTTTCTGTGGGAGCTTTAGTAAAAAACCTAATTGCTCCTGGGAGTTGAAGGATGAGAGGAGGGCAGTCAAACAAATGGGCTGAAAACCATTTGGAAGATGAGAATTTAATTTGCTTTCAGTTCTGGATAGCAGATACACATTTAGAATGAATGGGAGGTCCAAGTTTTGGGGAGATGGGGCTGTTGAAGCACCTCAAGGCTTCAGTTCTTCACCACACCATAATTTCCTCCAGTTTTGCTCTTTCATGTCCCACACATGCTGCTGTTTGGTGTGTTGAAGTTTTCTAGGTCATCAGAGCAGGTTGCTAAGCTGCTGGAGTTTTCTGAATAAGGGGACTAATTAAGGAGGAGAATAGAGACATTGTAGTTGCACTCCTTGCTAGGGAGTTGTGTTAATGGGAAGTTGTAAATAGGCTTTGAAGCAGAGATAAGCTTCTTCCCTTCATCACCCAACGGTGGCCTTCTCAACTTCATTGAGAGTCTGTTATCCCAAGCTTTTGTCAGGAACCTACTGACAAAGAGAGGAGTTCAGAAGGAGTTCAGGTTTAGAGAGCTGAAGGAAGTCAAGGGGCAAAGAAATGTTCAAATAATTTGAAATTTCTCTCCTATTTGAGGACTTCACTTCCCACCACCAAGTCAGGCACCTGAAGGATTTGTGGCTTTGGTTCCACTTGTATCAATACCATGAATCTGTTCAGGTTCCCAGGTGTCTTCAACATTTGGCACCCTTCAAATCATTTACAGACAAATTTGTTAGTCACCAGGTGAGTTTCCAGTCTTCTCCCCCAAGTTCTGACATATAATGTGCCAGATGGAATATGAAATGTTTGCTTTCCCAAACAACCGTTACCTGCAGAGTTTCCAGAGGCAGATCTGCCATCTGTCCTGTGGGGACTGAGACAGCCCAGCTCACCCACTTCTGATCTGCTCTCTGTGTACTCCAGGAGCCTGGCTCTGCCTTCCCTCTACTCTTACATCAGCAGCTACACATGGCAGTAGGATCCTCTTCTTCTGAAGACTGATCAGAGTTCCTTTGTCTGCCCGTGTAACTTCTTGTGTTCCAGCCCTGGGACAGTTTTGACCCCCTTTGCTGGGCTTAATCCAGTCCAAGAAACTCAAAACCAGCCTAAGTACTCCAGATGTGGCCTCACACAGAATGAACAGAGGAAAATCATTGCTTTCCTTGCCCTGCTGGCAGCTGTTTTGCTAACAGAGCCTGGGTGTGATGGTCTCTGTTGCCACAAGGGCACACTGCTGTCTTGAGGTTTCCCTGTCCTGTTGGGGACCCTCTGGCTGGTAGCCCTGCCCCAAAGCATGTCACCTGCTCATCTGCAAACTTACTGAATGACTTGTAGTCACACAGTCACAGAATATCAGGGATTGGAAGGGACCTCAAGAGATTATCTAATCTGATCTCCCTGCCAGAGCAGGAACATCTAGACCAGGTCACACAGGAAGGCATCCAGATGAGTTTTTAATGTCTCCAGAGAAGGAGACTCCAAAACCTATCTGGGCATTGTTCTGTCATCCTCTGTCAAGATGAGTAATAAAAATGATAGGAACTGAAATCCTCTGAGGAACACTCCAACATCTACCTGCTGTCAGGACTCCATACCCATCCTCAAAACACTTTCATTGTGATGGTCCAGCCAGTTTCCCACCCACCCTTAATGTCTACCTATACAAGACCTAGATCACAATTTCAGATGCCAGAAGATGTCAGAACCCTGGTAAATCATAGAATCATAGAATAGTTTGGGTTGGAAGGGACCTTAAAGTCAAGGTACAGAACATCCACTGCTCTTCTCTTGCTTCCACATCTGGTTACACCTTCATAAAAGGCAATCATGAACTCTTTCTCCCCATCCCTGTTCTGTGTGCTCCTTGGGAAAACCTCGAGGTATAAAATCACCTTTTTCTGACAAATTTGGATAGAACTCTATTTAGTATCCTGTTCTGTTCCACAACAGGACCCCCAGAGGCACTGTGCTTGCCCCAGGCACAGACAACTTAGGGCTGAGAGAGCTCTGTATGAGCTCCATGTGCTTCTGCTGGGACTGGATTAAAGCCTTCTCAGGCAGGACAATCACCCAGGTGGGAACAGTCTGAATTCAGCTTTGCTGAATTAAGGCTTTTTTTGAATTATGGTTTTCTGGATTGAGGCATTTTTGACAAGTGTTGTTTCTAGAGCATGTTTAACTTTTTTCCTGTGGTTTGGAACTGTAAGAAGTGCAACCAGTGGGATGGCATAAAGGGATATTGCCTCTGTGGTATTTACCTTTAGCTGAAGTTAAGCCTCAAAAAAAATTATCAAAAATATTAGTCCCATGAAAATAAGTAGATAGAAACAAGAATAGGTTTAGCAGGGAGCCAAAGGGGTTTGCATGTATGTACTTGGCACTCAAGTTCCTACTCTAAAAATTCTCTTTCCAGATATACCACTGCTAATTCTCTCTGGTGTCCATTTACACTTCTTAATAGCAAAGGGATTTAAGACAAATACAAGTCAAAGCTATTTCCTTAAATAACAGAGATGCTGAACTTCAAAACCACTGTTCTATTGATTCTTTTTTTTTGCTGAGGGATAAAGAGTAGAAACAGAAGACTTGGAAGCTTCTGATGAAACTAATTATTTCTTGGGAGGGATCTCATTCAGAGATCAGTAATTACTTAATATGAGCCAGCTTAGGGGTATTGGTGTGTATTTTTTCAAGTTGTTTTTACTGTAGAAGAAAGCTCAGGGATTCACTGTAGCTTTACTTTGCTTATACTTATCCAGTGATTCCAAGAAACTTCTTGTGCTGTTGTGGTTTTGCATAACAGACTTTTAAAAAGTTAATTAAAAGGCTTAGATATTTTTAAATAGATGAAAAATGAAAACTGTGTACTGTATTTATGTGTTCTTAAAAACTTAGAAGATGGCCCAATCAAAAGAAAATTAAGAAGTAAAAGAAATCCCAAATCTGAGCCCCACAACAGACACATCCACTGCAAAAAAAGCCTTTAATGCCTCTGGGGCTTTGTTGCTACAGCAACAGGAACCAGGCAGATGGGCTGGGATTTTCTACCAGCTACAAGGGAGGATTTTTTTTGTGTAACACAGTAACATCAAGTTGTACTTATACACAATAATTCAATAGCTTTTATAAGCATTTTTGAAAATAAAACTCTACTGTTTGGAAACAAGGTCAAGGCAAAGCAATAATTTTTATTGCAATGCTCTTTGTCCGAGTTTCTGAGGGGAACAGGAGATGTTCAAGTGCCAAGAGCATTGTTTTTTTGGGTTTTTTATTCCTGGGCTGCGGGCAGTTTTTGGACTTGTTGAATGTCACAATGTTGTCAGATGTGGGAGAATGACTGTGGGTGGCCATTTCCCTCTACAAAAGGAAGAAGGAAAGCTGGTGATTACTCTCCCTAGAAAGACAGGAGAAACCCCCAAGAATCCCATTCAAAGGATTTTATCTGTTTTTCACCCAAACCGTGTCTGTACCAAATGCCTTGGGAAACAGGTTTTAGAAGATGAAGCCACAGCTGCTTTCTGTCATTTGTCACCTGCCTTAGGTTGCTGTGAGGGATTCATAGGATAAAATACAGAAGGAAAGTGTTCCTAGGATACTAGTATACTAAAATTCTAAAGAAATGGCATTTCATAATTTTCAAGTTTTAAATTGTATGTGTTTTGGGGGGACAACACAGCATTTCCAGTGTGCTGTGTTGGTTTTTTTTCCTAGCAGATGCTGAATGCAAAGGTAAAAATTACTCAAGTGAGGACTGAACCTGACTTAAAGAGCAGAAAGTCATAGAATGGTTTGGGTTGGAAGGGACCTTAAAGATCGTCTAGTTCCAACTCCTGCAGGGAGTGGCAGGGACACCTCTCACTACGCCAGGTTGCTCAATGCCTCATCCCGCCTGGCTTTAAACACCACCAGGAATTGAAGGGGCATCCACAACCTCTCTGGGCAACCTCTTCCAGTGTCTCACCACTTTCACAGGAAAGAACTTCTTTCTTATCTCTAGCCTTAATCTCCCCTCTTCCAGATTTCATCCATTACTCTTAGTCCTGCCATCACATATCCTATTAGAAAGTCCTACCCCAGCATTTCTGTAGCTCCCTTCTGGTATTGATAAACTATTATAAGGTCCCCCCTGAGCCTTCTCGAGGCTGAGCAACCCCAACACCTTCAGTCTTGTCCTCATAAGGGATTCGCTCCAGTCCTCTCATCATCTTTGTGGCCCTCCTGTGGACCTGCTCCAACAGCTCAATGTCCTTATGTTGAGGGCTTCAGACCCTGGACGCAGTGCTCCAGGTGTGAGAACAGATAATGCAAATGCGTTGTCTTGGGATCCTTAAAATAAAGCTCTGCAGGGATGGCCCATCTTGTTCTGTGCTGCATAACCCACAGGCATGTGTCCAGTAGGAGGGTGCAGGACACTTGTTCCCTTCTCTGCCCCCAGCCAGGGAGAGCCCACAGGCCATAACCCTCAGCTCTCCCATGAAAACATTTTATTTGTGCCACATTAATTCTTCTGATCTTGTTGCCAAATGCTTCGAGCCTGGACTCTAATTGAGACTTGAGTGAGGATTATTCAGACTGTTAATTGCAGGTGCTTTCTGTTTCTACTGATCTAATGGGGTTTTGTCCTTGCAGAGAGTAAGAGTGATCAGGGGAAGGATTCTGGGGTGCCAGGGTTTGAGCAGGTTGTGTGGCACCCAGCAGGGCTCAGCTCTGTTGCTTTGAGTAGCATTTCTATCCTGCTTAAGGGACACTCACTGTTCCATTGTTATTTTATTTATTTAGGTCTCTGTGTGCCTGTACCAACTTATCTAGAGGTCTGTGGATTTAAAGCAGTGTGCTGTGCTTCACAGTCAGATTATTTTCCAGAACACTGGAACAGGCTGCCCAGAGAGGTTGTGGAGTCTCCTTCTCTGGAGACATTCAAAACCCACTTGGATGAGTTCCTGTGTGACCTGATCTGGGTGTTCCTGCTCCAGCAGGGGGCTTGGACTAGATGATCTCTTGAGGTCCCTCCCAATTCCTGATATTCTGTGATTCTGTAATATTTACATTAGGGTTGCTACTCAAGCTCTCGTGGAAGACTGCCTAGGTAAAGTTCTTCTCCATGAGTGTGGTGAAACACTGGAAGAGGTTGCCCAGAGCAGTGGTGGAGTTTTCATTTTAAGGCCAGGCTTGCTGAGGTTCTGAGCAACCTGATCTAGTGCAAGATATCCCTGCTGACAGCAGGGGGTTGGACTAGATGACCTTTGAAGATCCCTTCCAACCCTACACATTCTATGATTGTATGATTCTGAAGCTCAGTGGCAGTGCCTGTGGCCACTATGGGGTGGCATCACACTCCCAGAGCTTGGAACTCCTGTGGGAGCTGCTCTACACCAAAACTCCTTGAGGAGACTATTTATTTTTTTGAGAGGGGATAATATTTTAATGTTATTTTTAATACTTTGCTAGCACACTGTGACAAAGCTTACTGGAATAATAACACTTATTTAAAATACTGAGCTTTTCCTGTAACTGAAAAATTGCTTTTGGAAGCAGCAGTCCTGCTGTCATGCTGCCCTGCATGGAAATGCAGTAAGTTTAGGAAATGGCCAAGGTTAGTGGAGTTCAGGAATGTTTTGCTATCCTTATTTTTTCAGGGAAATTAGGCCCCACTACCCAGGTCATGGCTGGTCATGATAGGTTTCCTCTGCCTCAAGAAATATCACAGATTTTCTGGTTTCTCTACCCCTTGGGATTTTGTCATGAATCAACTAAATGTATTTTTAAAGATCGTTGGATGGAATATACTTGAACTTCCCAAAAAAAAACAAAACAAAACAAAGGTTTTGATGGTGTTTCTTCCCCTGAAGTCTCTTGTGGAATCATAGAATGGTTTGGGTTGGAAGGGACCTTAAAGGTCATCTAGTTCCAACCCCCCTGCCATATGAAGCAATCATGGGAAAGGAGGGGTTGATTATTCTGTTCATTAACCAGTTCTTGGAGGGTATTTAGCAGCATGCACTGAGGTAGCAGAGAAATCTCCTAAGTGTCAAAATCATTTGATCTCTTTGCTAAATGGTCCAGAAAAGAGATAATTCTCAGAGTATTAAAGGAAAATTATTTTGGTGATAGTAGTGAAAGCTGGTAATAAATTTCCTAAAGAATTTCCATGTGAGCAAGTCCTCAAAAGCCAAGGAATTAAATTCTGTGCCAGAGATTGAGTGAAGGAGAAGCTGCCTTGGCCAGGGAAGAGCTGTTGTGGATACTTCTGGGTAAACAGTGTAATGATCACTGTTATTTGGAGAAGGGATTGGAATTTCAGAAATCAGCAGGAAAATTAGTATAAAATGAAGAAGAGAAAGTTCTGTCATGGGGAAAAAAATATGTCCCATGCCCTGACCTTGCCATAGTGAAAGTTCTTCCACTGCCCTTCACATCATTGGTGCAGAAGTAACTGTGAGTGTGAACTGACATCACATACCCTGGACAGGCAGATGGACTTGCTTTGGGGAAGGAGTGTTCTATGATGGCTTTATTTCTACACTTTCTGGTTGTTGGCCAGACACAACACATTGTGGGTTGAACAGCCTTTGGCTGACAGCACTGGCTATTCCTGCTCTCACAGTTCAGGCTTCACTCCTGCCCCTGGGCACTAATAGGTACTGTGTAGTCTATGCTTTTGTGTCAGACCATTTCAGCAGGACGCAGTATTTTCCACAGACTACATTTGCTGAGGGTCCTGCATGAGGGCAAACACAAAGGTTTTCCTTTAGGTACTAAAGGGGATGGATAGATCACCAATTTTCAGGAGAAAATTGTCACCACTTATCATAAAAAACATGTTGCTGTGGTACCTGCTCTGTCTACTCAAGATGAGCTTGCTTCCAATCCCTGATATTCTGTGATCCATCCACATTCCAGTGTTTTTTATTAATATTCATGCTAAACCAGAAGTTACCTGGGAAATATGACCTAATGTATTGGCAGCATCAGCTCCAAAGGATCTAAAACCCTGTGTGAAAGTGGAAAATTCAAAGGTCTTTCTTCCTTAGATGTAACAAAAAAACCAATTCTGAAGGTAGGTTTTTGGCTTGTGTCAGAAAACACTTCAGTGCTGGTTGTTTGTGCTGCTTTTCCCTGCATTCCAGTCAAGCTTTCAATTGAAGATGCTATAATTATTACAATCTATATAGTATCTGTTTACAGACCTATCTTTTAATTTTTAAATAAAAAAATCTACAGGGATTTGGCAGACTTTTAACCTCCTTAAAAAAAAGTACATCCCAAGCAGCTTAAGAGAGAGGTTGATTTTCATTTTGATATTAGATGCCTTAAATTTAAATGTGTGAATTAAATGGAGTGCATGTGTGTAGATATGCATATATGTATAGATTAGAAATGAATATTTTAATATCCTAAGTTTATTTTATCCTTTTTATTTTCTGTTTCTTTTTTTAAGCCTCATCAGTAATGCAGTTTAGGTTGGGGTAGGACTTTTTAATAGGATACAGGATGGCAGGACTAGGAGTGGTGGATTCAAATTGGAAGAGGGGAGATTTAGGCTGGACATAAGGAAAAAGTTCTTTACTGTGAGGGTGGTGAGACACTGGAAGAGGTTTCCCAGAGACATTGTGGGATGCGCCTCTGGCTGGATGAGACATTGAGCAACCTGGTCTAGTGGAAGGTGTCCCTTTCCATGGCAGAGGGGTTGGAACTAGATAATCTTTAAGGTCCTTCCAACCCAAACCATTGTATGATTCTAGTCAAGGTCAGTAATTTAGTTCACTAATACAAGAGGAGCCCCGTTTCTTACTCCTGCATGCCCTATTTATTGTCTTGTACAGACTGGCCTGCATTGGGCTGTAGAAGAGCTTATCAAGTAATTTGAGTCTAGGTGTTGTCCACATTCAGGCTGAAATGTGATGATTATGGTTCTGTCCTTCCACTGGGATTAACTGGGCTCACTGGGAGAAAGCAGTTTGGGAGAAAGTGCTTTGCGTGCCCCAGTTGAACTGGAGCAGTTACATAACTCCCTGTAAGCCTGAAATTGGGTTACTCCAGTTTGCCCTCACTGCTAAATTTGTCTCTGCCCTGTGTTCTCCTGGCACACAGCACTTCTGCTAGGCTTGGATTTTTGCCCTTTCCTCTCTCCCATCCCTCCCAGTTTAGAAGATAACTGTGGGTCAATGTGATGGCCTGGAGGAGTTCTGTGCTGTAGCAGCTCCTCACTCCTGTTTCTGTGTTGTACCCAATACTTATCCAGGCAAGAATTCCCTGTTCCTCTCTCTCTCTTCAATTGAAGGATGAGGAAAAGCTTGAGTTAAAGCTAAGGGAAGGGTAGATTGTGAGACTTATGGAGAATGTTACTTGTATAGGAAGCAAGTAAGCTCTTAATGCAAAGTCAGTTTATCAGCTACTATTCTAAAAAGGTTTAATATCTGTATTTAGTAGATCTAGGGTTTCATCCAACTGAGCTGCCAAAAATGAATCATAGAGTCATAGAACAGTTTGGGTTGGAAGGGATCTTCAAGATGACAGAGTTCCAACCCCCCTGCCATGGGCAGGGAAACCTCCCACTAGATCAGGCTGCTCAGTGCCTTGTCCAGCCTGGCCTTAAACACCTCCAGAGAGGGAGCATCCACAAGTTCTCTGGGCAACCTCTTCCAGTGTCTCACCACCCTCACTGTAAAGAATTTCTTTCTTATATCCAACCTGAATCTCCCCCCTTCCAATGTACATCCATTATTTTTAGTCCTCCTATCACATATCCATTAAAAAGTCCTACCTCAGCCTTTCTGTATCTTCAGGTATTGAGAAGCTACTCTGAGGTCCCCCCGAGCCTTCTCTTCTCCAGGCTGAACAGCCCCAACTCCTTCAGCCTGTACCTTCTGTTTAAATCTCACATCTTTGTTTCTATTTTTCATTAGTTTTGAACTGTGAAGGGGTATTTCAAGTCAATCCTTTCACAGCCTTGTTCAGCCCCACTCTTCCTCTCAAAGACTTTGTACATTCATTTTGAAATCCTAATTGCAAAGGGAGAATGAAAAGGACAACAAGTATCTTTTCAGTCCAGGCAGTCCTTGTGTTTTATACCTCATGGTGGCAAAAATCTGTTGTGCTCTTCTCTTGTGTATTTTTAAGAGATGGTTGCCTGGGTCAGAGCTTTTTTTGAATAGAAGATTATTAAGCACCTGATAAAAAACCCAGTAAGTTCTGAGGATGTGAATGAGAAGTTGTTAATGTGTCATCAATGGCAGTAGCTGAATTACAACAATAGTCTAGAGAGGACAGGAAGCTCTGAGCTCATTTGTGCTCTAATAAAGGTTTTTTCTGCTCATAGTGGTTCTTCTCTAGAACCACTTAAACCTCAGCCCATGTGAGGACACAGGGATTATTAGCTCAGTGATGCTTCCTGCTGTTCATGTCCTGACAGCTGCATCTTACCTGCTCCACAGCCATGCCCAGTGCAGAACATTGTGTGTTGGTGCTCTGTTAAATCCATTTTTATTCCCTCATGATATCTTTTGGTCTTTTTTAAAGTGTTCAAGTTTGCCCAAGCAAGGATTTGCAGTTGTTGCCAGTGAACATTTTGAGTTAGGATCTTCAATACAAAACAGTTTCCACTATTTTAGCTTCCCCTTTACCTTGAGAACTTCTTTTAAATATCCTTCTGTCTTTGTAAGCCTATGTATATTGACAGTGAATATTATGCTGTTTGTCCCCAGGGAGATTGCAGCTACGAGCTGGAGATTCGACCTCATTTATGTCTTGAAGATGTTCATGTTCCAAGAAATAAAAGGCATCTTTCCTCACACTCATTAAGAAAGAACGTGGCACACAGAGCAAAATTAAAACCATTTTTACCTGATACAGATGAGAACGAGAAGGAACTCTTTACCACATTTAAAATAACAAAACCAAAGAGCCCCACAAGAACTTCTGAAGGCCTGAATTCTCGAGTTCCTGCCTTGCCCACAGACAGTGATGCTTCAGCAAAAAGGCTTGATCTGGAGGAAGATCCTGACCCAGGCAGTGAAAAGAATGAGGATCTAGAGGTGATGTTTGACTTGAATGCAGTCATTGACTTAAGTGAAAACAGTGAAGGTGCTATAGCTCATGAAGCTCCATCAACAAAGGAGAACAGGACTGTAGATAAAGCTGGTAGGTCACTGGGGATGAACCATGCTGATTCAGGTTATGGCAGCTTCACAGCTGAGAAATCACCTGTATCCCCAGACTTATTTTATCTTCCTCAATCATATGTGGATTCAGTGGAGCTCGTGAGACCATCTGAGGAGCCTCCTTGGTTAAAAGAAATGTATTCCTGTGTGAAAGGGCTTTTAGCAGAGTCTCCTCCCTCTTTGAATCAACTTTCTGATTGTGAAAACCTGATGAGGAATGAAGAAATGGAATGTCCTCTTCAGAAAGTTACTCCTGGTGGTTCTTCACAAGGACTGCAAGACAGAGTCTGTCCTGTGCCCTCAGGGGCTGGTGGTTCTCTACTGCTCTCTGATCATCCTGAACTGGGAGTCACTGGTGAACTGGGGGCTTCAGCAAGTACCTGCTTTGCAAAAACAGCCTCAGCAGCTGCTACTGACAAAGAGGAGCTTGAGTGCAGTGACAGCTTTGACAGTCTGTCTGATGATGAAGAATTCACTGAAATTCAAAAGAAAACTCCAACAATAAATAGCACTCTGACAAATAACCCTTCCAATAAATATTTTGTTAAAAAAGAAAAAGACCTTCTTGAAGCCAACAAGGAAAATGTGATTATTGCTGAAGAGAAGAGCATCCATTTGTTTGAAGATGAACACCTTTATGACACAAATGATGGCAGTTTTTCCATGAGCAATGAGCACTTGGTCAGATCAGGCTCTGGTGGGAGTGGTGCTGGGACAACCACAGAGTGTGGCCTCACAGGTTTTCCCAACAAGGACACCCATGAAATCCCTAAGGAGCACCCAGGGAGAAGTAATGCCACCACCACAGAGGTGACAGAAGATAGTAGTGTGACTGCACAGGCTCAGGATGATGATGATGATCTCTATGACTGTTCCCAAGAGCTGTTTTCTGTGAACTTTGATCTGGGTTTTTCCATTGAAGAGTGTGAGGATGAAATCTTTGAAGAAAACATCGATGCAAATAATACTAAAACATCTGGTGTTGGTGGCTCAGAGAGTCGTGCTGGTGTTAAAGCCACTGAAGAAAAAAAAGTACTGCTGGGAAACAGCTCCAGGCTTGAAACTTCCCCAAAATGGGATTGTGGCAATCTAGAGGGAAGAGCTGTTTCCACACCACTGCTGAGCAGGAGCCTGGGTAGCAGGGAAGGGGTTGAAAGTGCTGCCACTGCAGGGTCTCACTTGGGATCAGGAGCCAGGAGAACAGGAACTGGATCATCTGGAGCTTTGGCTTCTGCACTCTCCACCCCAAGAAGCAGAAAGGCTGAGAATACTGAAGCTGTCAAAAGAACCCTCATGAACAGCTCCTCTAATGCCAAGGAGAAAATTTCGGAGGTGCCTCTTGCAGTTAAAGTAAATAAGAGCCCACATAGGCAGGGTTTTAGGACTTCTGATGCACGTGATTCCCCTTTAGGAAGAACCAAAACTGTGGAAAACATCAACCTTTATAGTTCCTGTGTGTCTCCTGCTGCAGGTAGGGATTCCAGAGGTACAGCCCAGTGCTTTGATCTTTATTTGAACTGAACCCAGGATCTTTTGATCCCCTAAACTGTTGCATGATTTAAGTGGGAAGGATGAGAGGAAAAGGGGATGTTTGCACTAGGAGCTGGGTCATTGAGACTTCCCAGAAAGAAATTTTCCTTAAACCTTTTAGGCTTAGAACTAGCTTTCCCCACATCTCCTGCTGTACAGAGACAGAAGGGGTTAGTGCCCAGCCTGCTGTGGGACAGAGGATGCCACCATGAGCAGCACACCCTTTGCACCCAGTCCCAGGGCTAAAGGAGGATCTTTACCATAAGGGTGGTGCAGCACAGAAACAGGTTGCCCAGAGAGATGGTGGAGGCCCTATCCCTGAAGACATCCAAGGCCAGGCTTGCTGAGGCTCTGAGCAACCTCCTCTAGTGCAGGATGTCCCTGCTCACTGCAGGGGGTTGGACTAGATGCCCTTTGAAGGTCCTTTCCAACCCTATAATTCTGTGATTCTTGTATTTCAAAAAGCCAGTTCTTTGATAAAGAACTGCGCAACCTGGTCTAGTGGGAGGTGTCCCTGCTTATGGCAGGGGGGTTGGAACTAGATGATCTTGAAGGTCCCTTCCAACCCAAACCACTCTATGATTCTATGATATTGCAAAAACCATGTGGGTTGTTTGAGAAGGACTTGGCAAGAGGAGCATTGAGTGAGTTGTGGGTTTGTTTCAGTGCACCCAAAGGGACACGTGTTACAAAATGCTTCCAGAACTCCAACTCTTACTCAACTTGGTTTCATTTCTCACTTCTTTTTTTTTTTTTTCTGTGTCTGTGCTGCTGAGGGTAATCACTTGTTCTCAGAGCTCTCTGGGGAAGCAGGATTTATTGTACATCTCAGTTGGAGATTATTTATTTTGATTAACAAGGCTCAGGACAATAGCATTTGGCACATGGATCAATAAGTAATCTCCTTTGGAGGTGCTTTTATGAAGGAGGCAGACTGTGATTGCTCAGTTAGAGCCACGTTGTATTTGTGAACAAGGCATTTTCTTGTGAATGCTGTTTACTATTTTTGCTGTAGGAACCAGCAGCGAGAGCGAAGAGGAGATCGTTTTCCAAAGAAAAAACAGGAGGAAAAAGAATGTTTTCAAGTCTCCTGATGTGAGTCTTAGAAAAAGACAAAAAAAAAACAACCCCAGGAAGCAAAATGCCAAGTCAAACAGCCAAATAAAAATCCTTTGTTGAGTTATAATTATTTCTTTTTATGCAGGGCATGAAGGACAGTGACTTTGAATCACCAATTCAGCCCATCAGAAAGCGCCGACACCCTCTTCCCATGGTCAGTAAGGGCTTGGGTGAGATGGAAGGGAAATAATGCAAACTCAGTTCTGCATTTAAACATAATTACTCTTTCTCAAGTGGGTAGGGAAGAGTTTTTATTAACAGTATTTCATGTCATCTGACCTCTGAGGCATTAGGATGTCATTGCTTTCCTTCATTTCTTTCCTGAGGTCTCCATAGATGCCTGAAGGTTCTTGGGCAGTGGATTGCTTTTAGAGGAAGGATAAGTGGTCAAATAACCTCTCTTCTATAAAGCTCTGAATAAAAAAAAAAATAATTTATGTCATGTTTCACCTGACTTTTTTCTTTCAAAGAACAGTTTTTCTCTTCCTTTAGTATTTACAAGGCTTAGGAAAATGTGAAAATTTGAGATGTCACTTACTGGAACAGGTTGCCCAGAGAGGTTGTGGCTGCCCCCTCTCAGGAGGGGTTTAAGGCCAGGCTGGATGAGGCACTGAACAGCCTGATCTAGTGGGAGGTGTCCCTGCCTATAGCAGGGGGGGTGGAACTAGATGATCTTTAAGGTCCCTTCCAACCCAAACCATTCTGTGATTCTATAATTCTAAGAAGACATTGAGCATTATGCATTATTTTTCACAGCAAATCCATCACAAAATATTCAGGTGTTGCTAAAAAAACACCCAGATGTTAAGGGAAAAGCTGTATAATCCAAACATGGGTTGCTTGAGTTTAACTGAAGTGTCTGTGCAATGTTCCTCCAGTCAGATGCCTCCAGTGATGACAGTGGGGATTTCCACAAGAACCCAAGTAGCCACTCAGCAGCCCGTCCCACCAACCAGAGACGAACCAAACGCCAGAAGGTGAAGGACAGTTCTACATACAAGGTGTGTGATGTTACTTTTGTCTCTCCTAGTGTGCTGCATGTTGTGTTTGGAGCTGTTGGCATGGAGAAAACTGCTGTGCTGTGGGTTTTGTTTAAACTGTTTTTAATGTGAAACCCAAAGTTTCATGTTGCATCAAGAGGAGTGTGACCAGGAGGTCAAGGGAGGTGATTTTGCCCCTCTACTCGGCTCTGGTGAGGCCTCACCTGGAGTTACTGTGTCCAGTTCTTCTCAACATAAGAAGGACATTGAGCTGTTGGAGCAGGTCCAGAGGAGGCCACAAAGATGATCAAAGGGCTGGAGGAACTCCCTTATGAGGACAGGCTGAAGAAGTTGGGGTTGTTCAGCTTGGTGAAGAGATGACTCGGGGGGGACCTCATAGTAACTTATCAATACTTGAAGGTTGCTACAGAAAGGCAGAGGTGGAACTATTTAATAAGATATGTGATGGAAGGACTAGAAATAATGTATGTAAATTGGAAGGGGGGAGATTCAGGCTAGATATAAGAAAAAAATCTTTACAGTGAGGGTAGTGAAACAATGAAAGAGGTTTCCCAGAGAGGTTGTGGATGTCCCCTCTCTGGAGGTGTTTAAGGCCAGGCTGGACAAGGCACTGAGCAGCCTGATCTAGTGGGAGGTGTCCCTGCTATGGCAGGGGGGTTGGAATTTGATGATCTTTAAGGTCCCTTCCAACCCAAACCATTCTATGATTTTATGTTCAATGCATACACTTAGGGAATTCTGCTCCACCTTCACCTTCTGAGGGTGGTGAGACACTGGCCCAGGTTGCCCAGAGAGTTGGTGGAGGCCCCATCCCTGGAGATATTCAAGGCCAGGCTTGCTGAGGCTCTGAGAAAACTGCTCTAGTGCCACCTGTCTAGTACAGGTGGTTGGACTGGAAAGCCTTTGAAGGTCCCTTCCATCCCAACATCCTCTGATCCACATAACGTGCCAAAATTACAGATCCCCAGCAGATCCCAGAAGTGGAAATCCTTATGATCCTTCCACCCCCAGAGAGATATTGTGCCACAAGTGCAGCAATGGAGCTGTGAGTGACACAGAGGTCCATAGTTAGTTAATGGAGATTGTGAGAAGTCCAAGTTGACCAGAACAGCCACCAGCACCAAATTCAAAGATTCAATAGAAATTAAGAAGCTGGTAACATGTTGTTTCCAACTGAGCAGACCCTTGGCTATTGGTTCCTGGTCTCCTGGTGCTTTTCCCACTGCTCCCTGTGCTTTTCTCCACAGTCCCTCACAACCAAGAAGGATTAGGGCTAATTGGCAACAGCACCAAGAGCTCTTTCCTGTAAACAGGGGACCTCCAGCAGGTTCCAGAATGATCAGTCTGTTCTCGAAAAGGAACTATTAATAATGTTGCCATTCAAGCTCACTAATTGGTGTAAGCAAATAATTACAAGGCTTAGGAAAATGTGAAAATTGGAGATGTCACTTACTTTAGCACAAGAGTTCACCAGGTACTGAACTACAGGGTACAGCTTGGTGCTTTTCAAATTATTTTGAAGGCAAATGAATAAATCTGTTGAAGTAATTGGGACACTTGAATTTTGGAGGTTTTGCCATGTCTTGCTTTGTACTTTATAGCTGAAATTACAAGAGAAAAAGTTAATACAAAGTATCTCTATCAAAACATCTTCTTGAATTCATGAATTTTTTTTTTCCCCATATACATTGTTGTTAAATTCTGTCATTTGTTTTTGATGGCCAGGGTTTGTGATCTATCTCTTGGAGTGCAGTTCACATGTGAAAGGTCTTATCTTCTCCAAAGGATGAGCATTTTCTCAGCAATATATTACATTGTTTAATGCAGTTAAGGGACAATCCTAAGTCCTAAGCAGAAGAGGGCTAAGCAGGGTGAAATCTGTACCAGAAGTTTCTGGTGTGCTTGGGCTCAGAGTAATCCAGCTCTTCAAAACCAAAGCAGACTCTGGAAAGCAAATAAAATTATTAAAACTACTTCTACAAAAATATTTTTGAGTAGCTTACCTACAGTGGGGTGTTAGCAGGCTCTTCCTGCATCACTGTCTGGTGTAGAGCTGAGTTCTGTGCACTCTTGTCACCTCTGGCCAGTGCTGGAGATGGAGACCAGCTGTATCCTCTGCTAGCATAGACATTAAGCACTGTCATGGGTGTCACTGAGCTTTCCAAAGCCAGCAAGTGACATTCTGAAGCCATGAGCTGATTGAATTGGAGGTCCTAGGTAAAATTAATTGGGAAACTAGTGTCTAACTGCAATTTTGTTTGTATTTTTGTCTCTTCTAGCATGCAGCAAGGCAGTTTTTAGATGAAGAAGCTGAGCTGTCCCAGCAAGATGCAGATGCTGTTTCATCTGATGAGAGTGATGAAGAAGAGAATGAGCTGACCCCTTCCCTTGCTCAGTTCTTGAATGATGATCTGGAGCTCACCCAAGTGTTAAATGGTGAGTGAGGGAAGTGTTTGTGCTTTGAAGCCTGGGTGTTGCTCAGCAAATCACAGAATATCAGGGATTGGAAGGAACCTTAAGAGATCATCTAGTCCAATCCTCCCTGACAGAGCAGCAACACCTAGACCAGGTCACATAGGAAGGTGTCCAGGTAGGGTTTGAATCCCTCCAGAGAAGGAGACTCCACAACCTCTCTGGGCATCTGGACACAACCAGCTGGTGACAGCATGGCTCAACCAAGCAGTAGTAGCACACTCAGGTTACTAAATCCATTACCTGCTTTTTTTACATAGTAAGTTCCTCAGTGGAGTCTCTGCTTTGCTGTGGCTTTGGCCACCTGGAGCCAGTTCTTCCAAGGTTCCTGAGAGTCAATCCACCCTCTCTTACACCATCAAGGGCTGAAAAAACCCCAGTTTTCCATTCTGCTTAGGAATTTCTGAAGCTTTTGGATCTTCTGATACAGCAAGACTTAAAATATAGAATCACAGAATGGTTTGGATTGGAAAGGACCTTACAGATCATCTAGTTCCAACCCCTCTGCCATGGCAGGGACACCTCCCACTGTGTCACAAAATAACAATTTGAATATTAAAAGTGTCCCTGGCAGAGCTGAGAAGATAGTGCTGACTTTATTCACTCATGTGCTTGTGAACCTGGCCCTTTTCTGGGGTGTGTGCAGGAGGGAATCTCTTATTGCTATTTAAGGTTCCCAGATATTGCTGAGGAATCTCCTCCATTGACTCTGTGAGTTGTTCTCTGTAAGATCCTGCATGGGGTTTGGTGAACTCACCCCTTTTTCATCCCATCCATCTCTACAGCCACTCGTGTCTGCTCTAGGAGAGAGCATGGAAAAGGGAGCAGTTTGGCTTTGCTGTGGTCAACATTGTCCCTGTCCCTCAGCTGGTGTCCAAAGTGTTGCTGCTCAGAGAACCGTCCACATGGCAGGCTGGGTACACTGTGATCTTTGCTTTGGGGCTTTCAGACATGTCTGGAGAGATTCCAATTTTAATTTTGTGTGACCATTAAGGAATTTCTTAATGTGGAAAACATAAGGTAACAATAATGGATTAAAAAATTAATCCTTGCTAATGCTGAATTCTCTTTTGTCTTCTTAATTCAGACACTGAGATGGAAGGAGTTTACCTCAAGTCTGTGAAAAGTCCTGCTCTTGGCAACAGATACAAAATGGTTCACAGGGACTTTGACACCATGGACATTTTCTCACAGGTATGGAATAAAATGACCCCTGTCCATGTGAAATTCCAATTGTCTGACCCACTTTATGTTCTAATCCCACTTGGATTGCAGCCTACTGTTGATAAATAATGAATTCTAAGAAAGGACTTTTGACTTCATTTTGATTTTGAACTTGAAATGTGCAGACACTTGGGCATGGATAGAAAAACACACTCTCCTAGAATCATAGAACCACAGAATCATTTGGGTTGGAAGGGACCTTAAAGATCATCTAGTTCCAGTCCCCCTGTCATAGGCAGAGACACCTCCCACTAGACCAGGTTGCTCAGTGCCTCATCCAGCCTGGCCTTAAACACCTCCAGAGAGGGAGCATCCACAACCTCTCTGGCAACCTCTTCCAGTGTCTCACCACTATCACAATAAAGATCTTCTTCCTTATCTCTCCTCTTCCAATGTGCATCCATTACTCCTAGTCCTGCCACCCTGTACCCTATTAAAAAGTCCTACCCCAGCCTTTCTGTAACCCCCTTCAGGTATTGAGAAGCTACTCTGAGGTCCTCCTTGATCCTTCTCTTCTCCAGGCTGAACAACCCCAACTCCTTCAGCCTGTCCTCACTTTTAATTTACTTTGTCAACACACAAAACTCTGGGTTTCTTGATTATTTACCAGTAGATAAGAGGAATACATGAGCTTCCATTTCCATGCAGCTTTGGCTTCTTGGGAACTGTCATGTTTTCTGCTGTTGCAGCTGAGGCAGCAGCTCATCTCACACACTCTAAAGGTCTCATGAAGTTCTGTTGCCACCAAGGCTTGTGCTGAGGGTATGAGGTGTGAGATCTGCCTTTTCTGGCCAAACCCCAGCCTGTCCCCAGTGTGAAGCTTGGAGGGCAGCTGGGATGCGTTGGCTGAGCTCGGGGCCTTTGTGGGGAGGAGGGAGATCATTTCAGTATTTCAAAACTTACCAACTTTGGGGTTTTTTCTCCCCTCCTCCAGATTCCTGAGCAAGATGCAACGTATGTGGAGGACAGTTTTTGTGTTGGGGAGGAGGAGGAAGAGGAAACTCATAAAAAGAGTGAATCCAGTGAGGAGGAAGTTCTTGTCAATTTTGATCTCCTAAATAATGAGAGTTTTGTCAGTGGGAAGAAACAATACCTCACACGCCGCAGGAAGAAGATGAACCAGGCCAGGATGGGAGAAAACTGCTTCATCACAGGGCAAAAGAGAAAACCTTCCCGAATTTTCATCCTCAGTGATTCCAGTGGGGAAGAAACAAGTGTCAGCAACAAGAAGCCTGTGAAAACAAACTGTTCCAGGGCAGAGCAGGAACATTCTGTGTCACCCACATCTGTGCCTTCAGCCTCCTCAGCACAGCATGCACAGACTGCTGGGGAAGCCAGCACCCAGTGGCCTCTGGAGAGGAGTGACAAGCTTCTTGGCATGAAAGCCTCAGTGTCTGAGCTGCTGGATTTTCACCCAAGTCATCAAGTGGGGAGCTCACACTTTCTACCAGCACTCACTGGTTCAGGGAAGGGGAATCTTCAGGCTCCCACCAAGGTGGGTGTGAATTAAAAGCAGTTTTGCTAAAGCACCACAGGCCAGGAAACCCATCCTGGTCACTTGTTCTGAGGGCTGGCAGAAGTGGGTGCTCTGGTGGCAAAGGAACTGGGGATGTGGGGGCTGCTTCACATCTGCTCCCTTCTTGCTGGTACAGAAACCTGAGCTCACAGGGTCCCCTTGAGAGTTTCTTAGCAGTCAGTAAGTGAAACCTGTGAATTAGATACTGTTCTGAGTCTGGCAGCCATGGGTTTTTTTGTTTTTTCTTTGAGAGCTTTTCTCTCATCTCTCAGAAATATCATGTGGTTTCCAACACTTCCAGGGCAGGGGGGTTGCAACTAGATGATCTTTAAGGTCCCTTCCAACCCAAACCATTCTATGATCAGTATTTGAAAATTGTTTTTCTTTGAGAGTTTGTCCCTGATCTCTCAGAAGTATCATGTGGTTTCCAACATTTCCAGGACAAGGAGGTTGCAACTAGATGATCTTTAAGGTCCCTTCCAACCCAAATCATTCAATGATTCTATGGTCAGGATTTGAATTTTTTTTTTTTTCTTTGAGAGCTTTTCCCTGATCTCTCAGCGATATCATGTAGTTGCCAACGCTTACAGGACAAGGGGTTTCAACTAGATGATCTTTAAGGTCCCTTCCAACCCAAACCATTCTATGATCAGTACTTAATTTTGAAAGCTTTTCCCTGATCTCTCAGCAATATCATGTGGTTTCTAACACTTCCAGGGCAGGGGGGTTGGAACTAGATGATCTTTAAGGTCCCTTCCAAACCAAACCATTCTATGATTTTATGACTTACAGGTGGAGAATTCTCCACAGAACATCTGTGGGAGAGCTTCAGCTCTGCCTCGCTCAGACCCTTCTTCATCCTCAGCTCCGGGGAAACGCCCTCCCCTGGTGATTCTGGCCGACAGCCGGGAGATCTCCTCGGGCACAGAGGTGATTTCTGCCCTGAAGGCCACTCATGGGGTGAAGGTGCAGGTTTGCTCCTTGGGCACCAGTGACTACGTTGTCAGCAACCGCTTGGCCGTGGAGAGGAGGTTCCTGTCGGAGCTGCTCAACTCTGGGAACAGGAGCAAAATCACCCAGCGGTTCCAGCGCCTCCGCAGCGTCTTTGAGAGGATTTGTGTCATCGTGGAGAAGGACAGGATGAAACCAGGTAGGGGGAAATGGTGTGGGGACACCAGGGCTTGCACTGGCCATGTTGGTTTTGCGTTAAACACAAGGTGGGAAGTAGCTTGGAAGCCTCTGTAGGACAGGCTGAAGGAGTTGGGGTTGTTCAGCCTGGAGAAGAGAAGGCTCAGAGGGGACCTCACAGTAACTTCTCAGTACCTGAGGGGGTCCTACAGAAAGGCAGGGGAAGGAATTTTTAACATAATATCGGATGGGAGGACTAGAAACAATGGATATAAATTGGAGGGGGATAGATTTAGACTAGACATAAGAAAGAAATTCTTTACATTGAGGGTGGTGAAATACTGGAACAGGTTGCCCAGAGAGGTNTGTTGTTATTTTGTGTTTTGCCTTTGAGGCACTGAGCAGCCTGGTCTAGTGGGAGGTGTCCCTGCCTATGGCAGGGGGGTTGGAACTCGATGATCTTTAAGGTCCTTTCCAACCCAAATTATTCTGTGATTAATACAGGCAGAGATCCACAACTGCAGCCAGGGGGATTCATTACATCAGTTGCTTTTCCCTGCTTCAGCAGTTAGTAAATGCAGACGTTTATAACAAGCTGCATTAACAGAACATTGGAACAGGCTGTCCAGAGAGGGGTGTGGGGTCTCCTTCTCTGGAGACATTCAAAACCCCACCTGGATGCCTTCCTGTGTGACCTGGTCTGGGTGTTCCTGCTCTGGCAGGAGGATTGGACTAGATGATCTTTTGAGGTCACTTCCAATCCCTGATATTCTGTGATTAACACATGCAGAAACCCCTCCAACTTCAAGGCAAATTTCAACAAGGTGAGAAGTGCACCATAAAGGAACAGGCACAGCCTTGACCATGCTCAGCACTAGAATCACAGAGAAAACGAATTTATTTCCAGCAGTGACCCAATGAGTGACATCTGGAAAACCTCTCAAGGGTTAGCACCAGTCAGACTGGTGACACTGAGTCCCCCTCCAAATTGAGGAGACCAAGACATGAAATGGGGTTGCTGGGACAAGTGAAACAGAACCAACTGATGAGACTTGTTCTGAGAAAGACACAAAAAATAAGATCTTATTGTGGGAACTGTGTCTGAGCAATTGCCTGGGGTCACCAAGCACAGTGGAAGCACCTCAGTCACCTCCTGAATCCATGACAAAGACTGTGGAAATTTCAGGACTACTTCTTTATTGTATATAGTTTGGACAAGCCATTTGTTACAGTCCCAAGATCCAAATTTTACACTGAAATGACTTTAGTGACCATCTATTCTCAGTGCAGCCTAGAAAACAACAGAGAGCTCTGGCCTGCACCTGCTTCCCAGATGGAGCCAGTGCTCCCAGCTCCAATGATATTACAGCTGGTGTGGGATATAAACCTCAACCTCTGGAACTGAATCATTGTGGGCACAGCTTTGTTTCTCTGACACAAACCTAATTTATTAATGGCTCAGATATGGAAACAATGATGGAACAGGCTCTCAGTGGGGGCTGTAGACAAGTGGTGGTGTATGAGCTGCTGTGTTACCTCCAGCTGAGGCTGACACTGGGTTTTGGTGTTTTGGCCAGTTTTTCTCCTGGTGGTGTTGTTCCCAGAGTGCTCCTTGTTTGTTTATGTGCTGCTTCACTTCTGTAGATTTACAAAGCCTCTTTTCTATGCTGTTCATCACTCACCTTCTGTTCCTCTCACTCCTTTTTCCTAATAACTTTTAATTTGCATTTTGAGTGTAAATTCCTAAACTCTTCCTCTCAAAAAAACCAAACTAAATCCCACTCCCATGCCCCTTCCTGCCTCTTATCCGTGAGATATTTTCCCTCATCTTATCTTTGTGAGTTCTCAAAGCCTTTTTGAGCATCTTGTCTTTGCAAACAATCCACAGAAGGCTTTGTTTCACAGTCATCTCGTGCTGCTCAACATCTCACTGAGTTTCTCCCTCTGCAGGGGAAACAACACGTTTTTTCCAGAGGACACAGTACTATGACGGGGTGCTCTCAGCCTTGGTCCAGGCTGGGATCAGAATTCTTTTTAGCTCTTGCCAAGAGGAAACTGCTGCTTTGTTGAAAGACCTGGCTTTGCTGGAACAGAGAAAAGAGGCTGCCGTTTGTGTGCCAACAGAGGTGGAGGGGCACAAACGGGACCTGCTCAACTTCTACCTGAGCATTCCTCATCTCAGCTACCCAGCTGCACTCAACATGTGCCACCACTTTGGCTCCCTGAAGAAGTTGGCCAACAGGTAACAGCAAAGGCGCACAGGCAGTGCTCTTGGGGCTGGCTGTCCTTTTTCTCCTTCTCTCATCTATGTCCTCACACTGGGGTTGTTGCTCAGGGTTCATTTTTGGTGCTGTCAGTGCTCCCCAAGAGCCCTCCTCTCCCTGCCTTGCTTTTGATGCAGTTCTTTCTCTTCAGTGAGCAGAAAAAGGTGACAATATGGGCTCTCCTCCCACTGTCCCCCCTACTAATAGCTTTCTCCTCTCCCTTCAGGCCATTCCTTTTTCTCTGCAGTGCTGATGTGCTCACCTAGAGAGGTGTGACCCTCACCATCTTGGGCTATTCTTGTTCCTCTCTCCACACTGAATATTCCTTGTCCCCTGGCAGTTTCCCCTTCTGTCATCAATCCCAAAAAGACTTCAAAAGGCTGCAGGTGAAGCCCCTGTGCTGTGGTCTCTTTCAGCTCCCCCCTGGACATTGCAGCAGGTGCCCAGGTGAGCCAGAAGAAGGCAGAGGAGATCTACCGCTACCTCCACTATGACTTTGACCCCCAGATGCTGCCCCAGGAGCTCTGTACCAAGGGCAAAAGCAACACAGCATCCAGGAGCTGAAAGAAACAAAGTTTTGGTTCTGGACACACACTCTCCCATCCTCCCCCGGGCTGCTTTTTAACTGCACTTTACTGACTTTCATTCAATGTAAAATATGTAAATAAATCCTACAGAACTTCATGGCTTTTGGAACACTGCAGTCCCTTCAGGGACTCTCACCTGTGTCCCACAGACCATGGCTGGTTGGTATGGAGTGATACAGTGAGGAATGGTTGTGTTTATTGGGTGTGATCATCCCAAAATGCCTTTAGAATTGTGAATGGCTGAAGTATTTTGACAAATTCAGAAGTATTTTTTGACATAGACTTTCTGGTTCAGGCAGGAACCTGGTGATAGAGGGGGAGGTTACTGGGAGCCACAGTTCCTTGGGGGGAAAAAAAGGATTTGCCAAACGTTCCTCACTCTTCTTACCCTAACAGGGAAGGTTTGCTAGATGTCAAAGAGAGATGGATGAGGCCAGGTCAGCCAGTAAGTTTCCTGGATGGGCACACAGCTGCCATATCTATATCTGCACCACTATGGCTATCACATCAGCCATCCTTCCATCCATCTCCCACCTCCCTCCATCCCATCCCTGGACCAGGCAGCAGCTCACTGCTGCCACAATATGGCTACCTGGAAAAAGAACTTTAAAATTTTATTCTCTTAACTTTCTGGAGTGAGCTTGTAAAGGGATCAGAAAGCAAAGAGCCGTGAAGAGATAAATAACCTCAGTGCCACAGCTCTAAAAACAGAAGATGGAAACAAACAGGCACAGCTAAAAGCTGCCAGAGCACTTCGGACATCCTGTTTCTCCTCCCCAGACTGTCCCATTCATACAGGAGTACTATAAGCGTTTCCTTTATTACATTAAAGAAATGTAAAAAATTCAAACTCTCGGTGAGGAAAGTATAAAGCAATTCCTATTTAATTCGACTGTACCACTGCAAATTTATTGTACAGCCAGGAAGAGATTTCATTTTAAAATGAAGCATAACTTGCCAGTAATTGGTCTCAGAACTCATTTCTCCCTCCCCCAAAGAAAAGGGGCCATGGGAAAGAGCTGCCTGGGGCAAGAAGGTGCCACTTTGTAGACATGTAAAATGACAGACATGCTGGACAGGTACCAAAGGAAGAAGGGTGTTAAAACACATACAAACACCATGGGCTGAGGTTTCAAACCCAACACCACAGCACCTTCAGCAGGGGAGCCAAAGCCCTCAGCTCCACCTGAGAGACTGATTAAATCCAGAGTTCATCAAATAGAGAAATAGGAATCATCCTGTTCTTCTTCTGTTGAATCTGCTGCCTTGGGCATGAAGAGCTTCCCCACCACTGAGGGCGACAGTTCTTCTGCAGGAGGAAGCAGAAGATGTTTAATGTCTGAGTAAGCAAATACAGAAGATCCAAAAAGCAGACATTTATGAAACTACTGGAAAAAATTATTAATTAAAATTAAAAATTATTAAACACTAAACAAGACTGTGCCCCTCTCCTCCCCAGGAAGGCAGTGTCATAGTTAAAGTAAGTGAAGAAGGAGAAACAAGGAGCACTCACTGTTCCCAAAAGCGCTCCCGACTCTGCGGGAAGCCGGTGTGGCCACCACAGCTTCAGCCTGAGGGGAAAGACAAAATGCTGTGCTCAGAGTGGGGTGAGATCAGCCACCCTCCCCCTGGGTGCTGTCATCCTGTTAACCCACGTCCCCTCCTATGTTTCAACTGCTGGGCTGCCACAAACACAGGCACAAGCTTCTGGGATCTCAGCTTCTCTGAGCAAATAAGAATTAGGCAATCTGAAGTACTTCAGCAATTCAGGGACACTCTGAGGGATGGTGAGAAGTTTTGTTCCCTTTCCCACCACAAAGAGGAGGACAGTGGGAACTTGATGTACCTCAAGACCAGAGAGCCAAGTAGAACCCTGTACTCAATGGTGACAATAACCAGCTCTTCTCTACCCAACACAACTTTGTCCAAGTGAAGCACATCAAAAACTCAGAAGTCTGGGAGAAAGAAGGGGGGGTTGTTTTCCACCTTGAGATCCCAGGATCCTTTTGCTGCTCTTACTTAAGCTCTGCATCTCTGGGGTGGAACTAGAGAAAGCTGAAGGAAACCAGCATTACCGTCTTCTTGACCTTGTCCCAGGAGCCTCTATTGCCCTTCTGCATCCCGAACACATGCCTGTCATAGTCATTCCTGCAGGGATAGGAAGCACAACAGCCTTAGCTCAGGAATCCCTTGGTGCTTTATTTGTAATCACTATGGCCATTAAAAACCAGTTTGTGGCCAGTGAAAACCCCAGGAGTGCTGGGAAGACACCACCAGGGGCTGGAGCTCCTAACACAAGGGTGAGACAAAGCTCCACCATCTTCCCAGCTGATGTTCATTTCTTTAAACACCAGTTACCCTGCGAGGTTCAGGTGGTTCCAGTTTGTTTCAGTAAAGGCTGAAGCACTTGTGTGAGGAGGTTTCAAGCTCAAGATGAGCAGGGAGACCTCTGCTCAGGCAAAAGACAACAGAAGAAGAGAAGGAGCTTTTTTAATACCTGTTGATGGGTACCAGCACCCCAGGGCTGATGTGCTGGCACTGAGGGGTTTCTGCCACGGGGAAGATGGTTGAGGAGGGTGTGATGGGGTTGCTAGTAAGTGCGAAGTCATCGTCATCCTGGTTTCCCCCAAACGTCAGCAACTACAAAGCCACGTCACAACAATCAGTCACTTGACCTTTTTAACAAGTCTTGTCACCACCTTCATGATTCACAACCTTGGTGCTATCCCTGGCTCCCCACAGGGAGGTCCCAGACTATTTTCTCCTCTGCTCTGTCCCTTGTGAGATGCAGAGACCAGTGTTCCATACACAGGGTGTGGGTATGTGAGAACTCAGCCCAGCAGCCAAATCCATCTTGCCCTTAATTCTCCTCCCCTGGGTGCCCAGCACCACACTGGTCTTATTTGGCTGCTACATATTCAAAAACTAACTTCTGATTAAAGCTCAAAGCTGCCCCATTAGTACTCAGGAGGAGGATTTCAGAATTACTCAGTGAACTCTTGGTCCTTCCATCTGGAAGGGAAATGAGAATGGGAGAGTTTCAGAGAGGACAAAAGCACANTATGTGAGAACTCAGCCCAGCAGCCAAATCCATCTTGCCCTTAATTCTCCTCCCCTGGGTGCCCAGCACCACACTGGTCTTATTTGGCTGCTACATATTCAAAAACTAACTTCTGATTAAAGCTCAAAGCTGCCCCATTAGTACTCAGGAGGAGGATTTCAGAATTACTCAGTGAACTCTTGGTCCTCCCATCTGGAAGGGAAATGAGAATGGGAGAGTTTCAGAGAGGACAAAAGCACATCAGGTCCTGGGGGAGGAGGAACACTGGACCAGGTTTCCAGAGAGGTTGTGGATGCCCCCTCAATTCCTGGAGGTGTTTAAGGCCAGGCTGGATGAGGCACTGAGCAACCTGGTCTAGTGGGAGGTGTCCCTGCCCATGGCAGGGGGGTTGGAACTAGATGATCTTAAGTTTCCTTCCAACCCAAACCATTCTGATTCTAAGAGCTATGAGCTTTCTGGGGCATGTCTCTGGAAGGGTGTTGCTCCTGCTGAAACCAGCCCAAATCAGAGAGTGAGAGAAGGGCAGGCAAGGGCCAGAGGGAGAGGACAACACAACTCCCAGAGACACCCACCACCCCTGGAGAAGTGGGTTTAGATGTGAAATGCTGAGAGAAAGGACAGACTTTGGAGTCTACAAAGATGCAGCCCCAGGACAGCAATGCTGCTGCACAACTGATGCATCACAAGTTCATTCTACTGAGTCAGGAGGACATCCCACCACAGATGGGCTTCACACATCCCTTCAGCAACAGCCCTTCTCTGCAGAAGAGCTGCAACCCAAGTACTGTAGTAGCAAACCAAGGAGATGGGGCTCTTGCCCCACCTTACAAAGTGTTCTTGATAGCACCAAGGAAATGAGCCTCTTGCCCCACATCACAAAGTGTTATTAATAGAACCAAAACAGCCAACTTGTGACACAACACCCAGAAAAGCACAGGCACATACACAGTTTGCCCAGATTTACCTTCGTTCTCCTGTTCTGAAAGGGTGTTGCAGTGAAAAGATCATCGTGGTTGTCCTTTGGCAAATGTTCCAGGAAATCCCTCACCTGCTGCTTTCTTTTTAGGGTTCCCACTTTGGCAGTTATCAAAACCTGCTCTTTCTTACCTACATGAATCAAAACATTAATTCTTCTAAGACATTGATTACATAACATGGTTTTAAAATTCACTAACTATGATCAGTGCTGGTCACACAGAGGCCAGTCTCTCCTTTGCAGAGAAGTTTTGGAGCTTCTTTGTCATCCTTTTGAGTTCTTAGGCTTTCAAATAGAATCTCTACTACATCTTCATCGGAAGCTTATGTAGAGCCTTTTAATTCTAGAATCATTGCAAATGTAGTACATACAGAAACTATTTGATTTAAATTTTAACTGTATTTGCATTTTAACTGTATTTGCAAGGCTCTAAGATCTCTCTGTTGCCAGGAGAACGAGCTGGGGCTGTTGAGGCTGGAGAAGAGAAGGCTGCACAGGGGGAGACGTCACAGTGGCCTCCCAGTGCCTGAAGAGGCTACAGGAAAGCTGGGGAGAGGCTGTTTGCCAGGGAAAGGAGCCACAGGATGGGGATAAGCTCACAGATTGTGAGCTTGGTAGATAAGAGCCTGAGGGGCTGTGAGCTCCTCTTTGCATGGCCTCAAATCAGCAGGTAACAGCCCCCATCCAGGCTGAGACACTCACAGCGGAGCTGTCACAAGAGGTTAAAACCCCAAATCACAACACCATACATCTCAGAATATGGCTGAAGCAGAAAGGCAGAAGATTGGGAAGCTGAACTCTTGGGGAACCCAGGGCATTAAGATGATATGAGGGCTGGAGCATCTCTGCTACATGGACAGGCTGAGAGAGCTGGGGCTGTTCAGCCTGGAAAAGGCTCCACAGTGATCTTCTAGGTGCCTCTCAGTGCCTTTAGGGGCTACAGGAAACCTGGGGAGGGGCTGTTTGCCAGGGCATGGAGCCACAGAAAGAGGGGCAATGGCTTGAAACTAGAGTAGGGCAGGGTTAGATTAGAAATAAGGAAAAAGTTCTTCCCCATGAGGGTGCTGAGACACTGGAACAGGTTGCCCAAGGAATTTCACTGGGCTCCATCAAGCCTGGAGACATCCAAGGCCAGGCTTGCTGAGGCTCTGAGCAACCTGATCTAATGCAGGATGTCCCTACTCACTGCAGGGGTTTGGACTAGATGGCGGCTTTTGAAGGTACTTCCAACCCTATGATTCTATCACCGTGTCAAGGGGCATGAAGCACTCAAACACAGGCTGTGCTCCACTGGCACTGATGCAGCTTCCTCAATGTGGTGTTTATGGAATGCTTTTGAGCAGGATGCAACTGCACATGCCAGCAAAAAAAGGGCTTTGCTGGCAAGTAGTGTTCCGAGTACTCCTGCCCTCTGCTTTCCCTCACAGTGACTTTTGGGGTAAATTTACATGACCATTAGAAAAAGCTTACATCATCACAGAAACACAGAGAATTTTGATACCATGATAACAAGAAAAAATAAGATGGTTTCGAAATGCTTGAGAGTAAAACCACCACCACTATCAAAGCTGAACAAATTCCTTACAAAGCTGATGTCCAGCAGATTCCCACCCAGCCTGTTGGTACCTTCCTGTCCTGCTTTTCCTGAAGCCTTGCTCTTCTTGGCATGTGTTTTGGAACCTCTTGCCTCTTGCTCCTCAATGTACCTCTGTTGGCATTCTTCAGCAGAGCGGGAGCCCACTGCCATGGCCACCTCCACCCAGAAGCCATTCTTGTTCTTGGGGAAGGCAGCGATGGCCCTGTCAGAGAGAAGTCCTTGTTACTCCAAAAAGCTTGCACAGCACCCACAGGAAGGCCACTCTGTCTTGGACACCCACAGTCCTGTCTCTGCTGCCCTCTCCTGATGCTTTAAAACATGTAAAATTGTTTGAAATTTCAGCTAACATCTCCCTTATGAGGTAAATTTCTTTCTGATTTGCAGCAGGTCCCTCTCACCCTCTCCAGATGTGATCTCCTGCTTTTTCATGTTTCTAATTTAAAAGAAATGAAGCCAAACCATGGTCATTCTATTAAAGCACATATTACATCCTGCCCAAGTCTTTAAGTGATTGGACAATGCATTAGTTAAACATTTTTGCAGTTATCCCCCTCTTTGCAAAAGCAAAATCCATCAGCACATCATGTTTAACACTGTGTTCCATCAGGGGAGAAAATGTGCTACCTCTGCCTCACTGCCCAAACCATAAATATCAGTACTTTTATGTACAATTTAGCTTACCATGCTTCTTGGTGTTATTATTTTTAGGAATGTTTATCACTCTTACTAAGATTAAGCTTGTGTTTTTTGAAAACAGCCAGAATAGATTCACAAAATTTTGCTTAATTTCCGTGTTCTTCCCATTGTCCACTGATGATGGTGGTGGAAGAAGATGCTTAAGGCTCAGGCATCCAGTTACTTCTAAAAATACTCCACCATCTCCTTTGTGTCACAGTTTAACTTGGTAACAAATTGTACTTTTAATTTAAGAGGGAATTAAATCCTAAAGGCTCTGGAGAGGCCCCACCTGGAGTATTGTGTCCAGTTCTGGAGCCCTCAACATAAGAAGGACATTGAGGTGTTGGAGCAGGTCCAGAGGAGGGCCACAAAGATCAAAGGGTTGGAGCACCTCCCTTCTGAGGACAGGCTGAAGGAGTTGGGGTTGTTCAGCCTGGAGAAGAGAAGGCTCAGGGGACCTCAGAGTAGCTTCACAATACCTGAAGGAGGCTACAGAAAGGCTGGAAGAGGACTTTCTTAATAGGATATGTGATGGAAGGACTAGAAATAAGGGATGTAAATTGGAAGAGGGGAGATTCAGGCTAGATAAAAGAAATTATTTTCTGTGAGGATGGTAAGACACTGGAACAGGATTTCCAGAGAGGTTGTGGATGTCCCTTCCTTGGAAGTGTTTAAAGCCAGGCTGGATGTGGCACTGAGCAACCTGATCTAGTGGGAGGCATCTCTGCCTATGGCGGGAAGTTTGGAACTAGATGATCTTTAAGGTCCCTTCTAATCCAAACTATTCTATGATTTAAGAAGAAAGGGACAGCAACTGAATAATCCAAACCCTCCCATATCTCCCACCTCCTGCTGTCCCCAGGGATCTCTTCCTGGCACAGACAGGCCACCCACTTGCCTGTGGAGCTTCTGCAGTTCCTTTTCAGACCAACCATCAGCTGCCCGTGAGAAAAGAGCCAGCGACTTCTGCACCTTTGCCTTCTCAGGTTCTCTTGCTTTGGCTTCAGAAGACTTGGGAGCATTAGAACCTTTACTGGTTGGGTTTTTAACAGGTACTTTTGTATCCTTTTTCTTGACCTGAACTTCCTCTTTGTCAGTTGCAGATTCAGAGTCAGATTCCAGCAAAAACCTGATAGGGTTGGCTCTGCTGCTCGTCATCCTTAGCTGATAAGGAGGGGGGAAAGTACTGGATTTTTTTGCTTCAAGAGAATCAGAAGCATCACTGGATCTGGGCTGGCTTTGCCTCAGCAGCCCATGAGAGGAGGCAACAGAACTTGTTACTGTCCTGTCTTCACTCCAGCCTTTGTTTGTATCATCCTGTGAACTTCTAGAGTTAGAGGAAAATTCTGAGCTTCGAGTCTCTCTTTCAGAGAGAGGCTTATTTTTTCTTTTGATAGCCAGCGGGACATCTTCACTGGATTCCTCTTCCTCATCTTTACTTGATGATGATTCTTCTTCCAAAGGCTTGCCTTGAGGCTGTTTGGCTGACCTTAAAGAGTACTTGGAAGTGCTCAGTTCTCTGTATTCCTTTCCTCTCTTTTCCTCTGTCCTTCCCAGGACCCTGCCATGATGGATGGTTTTGTTTAGCCCATCAATCTTTACGGGAGTCAGCCTGACACAAGTCTGCCTTTTAATTTTTGTGCTGTTGACCACAAAGTCATTTTCATCATCATCATCTGAAACGAAGTGCTTGGCCTTCTTGCTGCCAGCAGACCTGGTTCCCAACTTGGAATTTTTTCTTTTTTCATCTTTTTCCCCTGCAAGAGAGGACACCAGTGTGACATCACCCACCATAACCCGAGTCCTCACTGCTGAGCCCAACGCAGCTTGTCCCAAGCTCAACAAGGTCTCAGCACTCCTTTATCTACAAGGTTGGAGCTTTAAAGCTGCTTTGACAGTTCTTCACAGGCAAAGCCATCGACCATTATGAGACAAAAATAATTCACATTATCAGGACATCACCATAATGCTCAGAACCCAGCTCATAATCCAGTCAATAAAGAAAACCATATTTATTTTTACCTTTACTTTGGATTTTTGCTGTCCCTTCTGTTGTATTCGTTACTTTCTTGCTTTTTTCCCTCTTGGAGATGAAACTTGTGGATTTTTCACTACTGAGCATCTTCAAAATAAAACAAGTTAATCTAAACTTCTGCAAGAGATTCCATGTCAAGCCTACTGAAGCCACCTCTGAAAAAGCCAGATGTTTCTAGGATGGCTACATTGAAATGTCTTCTACATTGACCAGCATCTACTAATGATGAACATGAGTGTTTATACAAACACACACAACCAAAGCAACTCAGGCTAAAACACAAGTTCAAAGCTTAACATCTATGTTGGTTTGAGCTGGAGGTGATGGCTACAGTTGGAACATTCCTCAAAGGCAGAAGAACATCAATAGAGACTTCAGCCCTGGTGCCATCACACAGGGAGGCTCAGACTCAGCACCATGATACCACAGAAACCCTTTAATGTGGTTATATCTGACCCAAAGCAACACCTGGCTGTAACCTTCCCTTTGATCACACTTATTTTCCTAAAAGGAATTTCCAATTATCCCCATTTTACAGGCAATTATCTAATATTACAGCAATTAAGACTTTTAAATGCATTCTAAAATGTTCTGTAGTGTCATGAAGATTTCCTGCCTCCTCAGATAATCAGAGGAGTCAGAACCTCTCCATTAGCTGCCTGGCCAAGTTCACTCATGGAACATAAGATGACACTGAGGTAACAAAATACAACAGAATCTTACCAAGCTGAGATAATCTACTCCACCTTTCTCTATGGTAACGTTTAGTTTCTGGTCAATAAATTCACGTTGCCCACACCAGAAGTTCAGAGGTGGTTTAATGAGACGGCCGCTGCGCGTGTAAACTCCGTTGAAGCCATTCACCGGGGATTTGCGTTTTGGGGTTATATCTGCAAGAAAAAACCAGTTTTATCCTTAAATACAGAATCATACAATAGTTTGGGTTGGAAGGGACCTTCAAGATCATCTAGTTCCAACCCCCCTGCCACAGCAGGGACATCTCCCACTAGACCAGGTTGCTCAATGCCTCATCCAGCCTCGGCCTTAAACACCTCCAGGGATTGAGGGGACATCCACAACCTCTCTGGGCAACCTCTTCCAGTGTCTCACCACCCCTCACTGTAAAGAATTTCTATCTTCTTCCAACTTATATCCATTATTTCTAGTCCTGCCATCAGGAATCCTATAAAAAAGTCCTCCCCCAGCCTTTCTGTAGCCCCTTCATGTATTGAGAAGCTCCTCTGAGGTCCCCCTGAGCCTTCTCTTCTCCAGGCTGAACAAGCCCAACTGCTTCAGCCTGTCCTCATAAGGGAGTTACTCCAGCCCTTTAATCATCTTTGTGGCTCTCCTCTTGTTCACAGACTTCACAAGCAGAAGGTACACGACAAGATATTAAAGAGAAGTCAAAGGTAAAAGCTAAGCATCCCTAACAAAGCTAAGACTGTCACAGTGAGGGTGTCCCAGGCTCTCAGGCTGCCCAGAGAGGGTGTGGAGTGTCCTTCTCTGGAAACATTCAAACCCTGTCTGTACGCCTTCCTGTGTGTCTAGGTGTTCCTGCTTTGGAAGGGGGATGGGACTAGATTATTTCTCCAGGTCCCTTCCAATCCCTTCCTCCTGCATTACAGGAAGAAAACCAGGTTATGGCTTTACAACCATTTCCCTTTGGAAACAAAGTCATTGGAATTCCACAATCCGTTTTATCCATCCCCTGTTACCACTCTCTGTGCTTCAACTGTGGCAAAACCTTTAAGATGTCACAAAGTAAATCTGTTCAAGGTCATCACTCAAGTTAAAACTAACCCATCTAACACTGGTGGGGCATTGCTGGGGAGAAGTCCCGGGGTGGAGCCTTGATGGGGGTGGAGAGATCCACATGTGCCCCAGAAGGACAACTCAGAAAAAAGTACATTAGGCAGAAGAGCAACTGGAGAGAAATTAAGTCTGGAGTCCCTGCCTTCAGTTGTCACAGACCAAGCTAAACTCCTCTGTCCCAAAGCCAGCCCTCAGGACAGCCCTGAGCACTACAGGTGGCTGCTGGGCATCAAGCAAAGCAGAAGCATCGAAATACATCAGCACTCCTCATCCTTGCAGTCTAACACAAACAAACAGCTTTACAGTCTGTTGCTGGAGAAAACAGCTCTCAAAAAACCACCAATTTTTTCCTCAAAGAACAGGATTATTCAATACTCACAAGTGTTTTCAACATCATTGGGTAACACGTCATACGTTTTGTTTCTAGTCACACGTTTCTTTTCATTCCTTGCTCTGTCTTTTACTCCCAACAACACATCTGCACCCACCTCTGGCTCATTCTCTTCATCCTCCACAGCATTTCTTCTTTGTTCTTTCCTAAAGGGTTTTGGAATTTAAGAAAGGAAGTAATAAACTTCAGAAAAACTTGTCCCTTAACGTGAGTAAACAACATCAGTGATGCACTTTGCTTGTGTTTAAGGCAAGACAAAAAGACTGCAATGAAGGAAGGTAGAAGGGATCCAGAGGAGGGCCACAAA
>VZTY01035180.1:0-38604 GCA_013400935.1 Turnix velox
TCATTCTGTGATTCTGTGACTTACGCTGATTAGATGAAGAGCAGAAAATAATTCCAAGTAAAGGCACTTTCACCTGCAGCACCTTTCCTGTATTCAAATTCATGCAGTGCCAAGAAGAAAATTTTGATTAAACCGTCAGAGTTTAAACCTGCCACATGGATGGGCCTAAGTGATTACAGAAAGAGCCTTCAAAGGCACTCTATATCTGACAAGTGTCTGTACCAGGGAAATCATAAAAAAGGGATCAGTCTATGTCAGTATAATTCCTGAAGGAAAAGGTTGACACTGCCAGAGAAAATATATCTTTAAGTTTGAAAACCTGGATAAAAACCCCAAAATGCTCCTCCAAAAAACCCCAACAACCACCCAAGGAACTAGAACACAGAATAAAATCCACAAACCAAACTCAGACTTCTTCCAAAACACTAAAGGAAATAATGAACACATACCCCTGCCTTTTTCTAACATTCAGAACCAGAAAAATCTTAATATATAAAACTCCTTAAAGACTTCGCTAAGGTCTTGGGTGCTACTAATTTTGAAAGAAGATACTCAATCTAATGCAACTGATCATTTGCAAATGAATCTAATAGTTGAATGAAGCACATTAAACTTCATGAAGCCACTGTGATCTATTTCACTACATTAGTTTCCCCACTTCAGCCCCACTGATTCAAGAGCTCTCTCATCTCTTGTTCCAAACAATCCAATTATTTCTCATATGTACATATACTTCTGCAATATGATAAAGTAGTATTAAAACTTTACTGCTTTCTCTAGATTATTATCTTACGTTAGGGGAAAACAGGAAGGATTGATTGAAAATAACGAAAAATTCCTAAGCAAGAAACATTGGTTTTAATGTATTCTGTAGAAAAAGGCAACTTTTTTTGTGGCTGGTAGTCATTAAAGAGAGTCACTTTTTTGGTACTAATCCATAAGGGACACAAGGTAGGTGTGAGAGCCATGAACTACTTAAATAATAGCTTAATATTATTTTTTATTATCTAATTAGGAGGAAAAACAGTACAAAGAGCATGATTTCAGAAAAAATGAAGACAAACTGAAAATGGAAGAACAGGCTATACACAAAAAATGCAGAAAGCAAAAAGTAGGAGCATTTTGTCCCTTGGTTAATGTGGAAATAAATACTTTATCACCATCAGTGGGGGATTGTCCAACCCAAAAAATGCAATGAACAGAGAGTTTGAGGAATCTGTACAAATTCAGTGCTGTTTAGCATTTACAGTGACTGCTGAAACAGTGATGTAATTAGATATGCAGACATCATCACAATCAGGAGAGAGGGAGAAGCAAAGAGCACTGAAAATAAAATTACAAGCAAATCTGAAAGACAGCCTAAAAAGAAAACAAAACAGGAAAAATCAAGATAAATACAAGGATCTAACAAACTGATAAAAAATAATTAAACATACAATCACAAGACCCCATGTGAAAAGCCACCAAATTCTTAACAGCCTCCTGGATTCAACTTCAAGGTAAGTAAGGAAAAAAGGAGGTAGCAAGCATTGCAGGATAGAATAGGTATTTCAATTTAAAGAGTGAGCATTCTCTGTTACAGCTACACCTGATCACTCAATGGCCTGGACATCTTGTTCTTCAGAGCCCAAAGCAAGGTTCAAAATTCACCTTAAATAGGTCTACGTACTAGTTTAACATGATCTGTGGAAGCAGCTCAAAAAGAAGCTGACATCTTTTATACTGCATCCTGTAGCTTAGGATATCTATGGGCTTTCTGAAGATGTTAATTAATCTGAAGTGCAAACTGCTAATCAAATGAAACACCAAAGATGTAACAATGTTCAGATGAACAAATTATTTCTGGAAAAGAGAAAGGAATCACATACTCTTCATGTCCATTACAGTTAAAGAATATCTAATGCCTTTCAACTGCAACAAGACACAAGTAAAGGTTATTTGTTCTACGAAGTATCTATTCCAGTGAGCATAATTAAGCATCAGAGAAAACTGCACAAAGAGACTGCAATTGCCATCACTCAAGGCTATAAAGCAAAGGTCTGGCAAACATCTGTCAAGAACTGAGTACAACTTATTCTACTCTGGGGCAAACAGATGAACTGCATCTGCATGTCTACATTTCTGCATGCCTCATTGGAAGATGCAGTAAAAAGGAAAAATTTTGTCTGTCAACAAAGCCATACTAGTGTGCCATGAAGAGGAACACATTTTTAATCAGTTCAACAGAAGCCGTCTCAGAAGGCTAACAAACAGCAGTGTGGACAATCTCTCAATATTCCATTCCAGCTCTATTGTCTGGTACTGCTGCAATCAATGACAACACCCAAAAGGAGACAAAAGTGCCATATAATCTAGCAGATGTACTAAACCATGAGAGAATAAGCATTCTTTTTCTGCCTATCAAAGATAATTACATATTGAAGTGTGTTCTGCATGGTATTAAAATGCTTTGGGCACTGTTAGTGGATACTTCCAAGAAGAGAGTTAATTCTTACAAACACCAAATGTGTTTCTCCTTTGGACCACATATCTATCTTGAGCTTTGGCCATGAAAGTTCTAAACTATAAACTCTGATACATTAAAATTCCATTATGTTCTTATCTTTAAAAAATGTCTCATGCGAACACTAAATGGTCTATGCACTGCACATGCTCTTACAATTTTGTAAATTTATTCCATGCTCCCAAGACAAGCAACTGAAATAAAAACACACATACCCTAAAGCATGTATGATATAAACTCAGCTTATTAAGAGGGAAGTTATTCCTAATGATGTTTTTATGCATTCAGAAGACCTAGCCACAAAGCTGATTCACATACTAATTTACTGGTTGCTAGAACAGCATAATGAGCATTAACTTCCAGTGGACAAATATGAAAAATTAAGTCTCACAATGACAGTAACTACTACATTCCTCAGTCAATAGCTAAAATGCAGAACCAGCAAGAGCTAAATATTGTACCAACTAGGAAAACCAGATCCTGTAAGTGTTTTTTTCTTAATGTATTAACCCCTGGAATAATTTTACACCATATATTAAGAGTTTTTATTTTGAGAAGAAGGAGGAAATTTAGGGAATTTTGTCCTTTAACATTACTGTATTCATTTGTAAATGCACTGTTTTGAGTGAACATTATTTCACACTAGGCCTAGAAGGCATGTGTGAACACATAAGGGAACTAAATTATCTATTTTCTATTCATTTGCAGTCATAGAGATTAAGTGGCTCCTTGAGTAATCCAAAGGTATTTTTGCTTCTGTAACAAAGCAGAACAACATAAGAGCAAATGCACAGCAAAGTGCAGAAATGGTTTGACTGCATTATTCCATAGAAAAAACAGAAAGCCAAAGCTACATAAAAAATACCATTAGAAAGTGTTTTCTGTACTAAGGACCACTGTAATTATCTGAATGTTATCAACCTCAAGGTCTTTTCATGCTACTAAGTCCCAGGCAACTCTGATGGCACAGTGAGTGGTCACTCACTGATCACACAGTACTGCAAAGTGTGCTGGCAAGAGGTATTTTCAGATTATTAAAGACAATTCCACATCAAAATGCCTCTAAAGTAAGAATTTTACTTCAGCATCCGTTTCACCTGGGGCATCAGTAATTCCTTACTTTAATTACCTTTGACTAACAAATCCATACTTTTTCATAGGAAGTTCTAGTGTTTCAAAGGCTATTCATCTTTGCTTTACAGAAGTTTTCACTACCTCCTGAAGATACTCCATCAAAAATTACCCTGTTGATTTGGCTGAGGTCAATCTTCACTGCAGAGTTTTATGTCTGTGTGTGTAATACAGTGATTTTGTGTTGTTTAAACATAAATTTTACTCAATTTCCTGTTGAATTCTAAATCATTTTCTAGACTGAATTAGCATTACTGCATTTTGTCAACATTTTGTTTATTTTTTCTAAGACAAATGAAAAGATTGCAGATTGTTCAAGGGTGATGGAAACACTGCTAACAATTCCTCATACCTGTGTTGGAGAAAAGTTTGTGTGACTGTTTAAGTGAATATTTAATATTTTAACCATGCATTAAATTTTCTCAAAATATAATAGAAGCAATCAAACTGTATTTCCTATGCTTAAATCATAAATACAGGAATATTAACTGTAAAAAATAAATAATTATGTAATTTTATTTAGGTTCTCACATTTTCAATATCACTTCTTCCAATTTATACCATACAATTCCCAAACTAAATCCATTAGAACCTTTATTCTAATCTCACATTACATACTGGGCTGAAGTGGATAGTGTGCAAGACTAAACAGAACAGTGCAAAGAGTTTTATCAGTTTACTACCAGTTTATTATCCATCTTTGTGGACTTGGTCAAACTTCCATCTTTCCCAGACTTTATTTTTCTAAATAAACCCACTTTCACTGGCATCTTAATTTCAAATACCAGGCAAGGTAGAATCTCAGCCTAGTACATTTGTCCACATTTGTAAATTCTAGTGATCAGCCTCAACAGCAAGTATTTCCCTATTAGAGCAGCCAGCAAAGGAAAACCTTCACATAAACTGACATGACAATGAAAGTGTTTTATGCACCCTTTAAAAATATTATATAATATTTTGGATAGGTTATTCTTTTTACATTCATTAGTATTACAGACTAGTATACCAGTCATACAAGTGTACTAGCAGACAAAGCAGAGAATTGGGTTATTTGCAACTTGGCTCCATTAGTTTGAAAATAAGAAGATACTTCTTATTTATAAACAATAAGCCATCCTTCAGTATGATCAGAGCTACCATACTACTTCATTCTCCAGCACTCAAAACTAGGCTGTACATGCCTTAAAACAGACTCCTCTCTACTGGAGTGACTCTTAACTCCTTTGCAGCATTTTGCTTTCAGGCTCTCTTAACAGTGAGAACACCCCCTGTGTTATAAAGAAGAAACTTATGTTTGTTTTTGGTCTGTGTTCTGTCACAGGATGGAAGAAATGTTTCATGTGTTTGTTACTGTGAGCAAAATGCAGTAAAATTAAATAAAATATGAATCACTGTTCTTGTAAGTGTATAAATACTTCATGTGATGTAAGATATGGAAACTATGCACCAACTTGCATCAAATAAACCAGATGTGCCCAACTTCCTTTTAAATTAAGTAGCAAGTTAAAAAGCATTATTTCTGTTCCTTGATTTAATTTGCAGATAAATCCATGCAAAAACTATTTTTTCGCACTCAACATATCAGAAAACAGATTAATACTTATTTCTTCTATTACAGCAACAAAAACTGTTTTAGAACATGTGTTCTCTATTTCATTGAAATTAAAGGAACATGAATATAATTTTGTTACCTTTCTTGCAGTTGTTTTTTCCACCATGGTGCTGTCACTGTCAGAATTTTCAACTTGAACTGCTTTTGTAGACCCAAATTTGGGCATTTTATAGCTGTTTAGCTAGCTGTATCTTTTATCAGTGGGTTCATCCTGTGTCTGAAAAACAAACAACCAACATTATATAAACAAACAAAATGCAGTATCATTTCAGCATAAATGTTGCTACTGCAGATGGTAGCAGAGTCCTAAAAAAGATGACCAATGATGATACCTGATTAGCTTCCTATTAATTTTTGTGAAAAATCTAAAAGGTCTAACACAGCTGCTACTGGGGACAGTGTAATCAGAAAACCACCAAGTCAGTTGCTGAGTTGCCTCATCCCAATTTGGCAAACTTAACACTTATGGGTATTTAATGGATTATTGTTCAATATCTCACTTAATTTTATAAGTACTAAGACTGGGAGGGTACCAAAAGTCCTTTGAGCAACAGTGTGAAAATAAACTAAAACTTTCTAGCCTGGGAAACCAAAATATTGTCTAAGCAAAATACTATGCAAAAAGAAGGTCAAATCTTTGTTATTTGCTGTTCTGTCAGAAGGAAAAAAATCTAAAGCTTAGATCTGGAACTAGAAATATTAATTTCCACTTATTCCACTTATTTCCAAGTCATTATATAAGATATTGCTATATATGTACACAGACATAAAGGCGTAAGAGGTGTTTCATTCCTGGGGTACATCAGGTGTCATTAGAATCAAAACTAACATGAAAAAATTATAATGCCATTATATGAATTTGTACTCTCCTACTTAAAGAGAAGCAAAATCAGTTTAATACATAGGTTGGAAAAGACCTTTAAGATCAAGCAACTGCAATGCCTACCAGCTAAAGACAGTCCAAAAACTAACGTTGGGACTGTTTTACACTATCAACACAGCAGCAATACAGTCCAGTGCTTTCCAGCAATATTTATTTAGCATCACATTAAGAACTACAAAGTTCTTACTACAAAGAAAAGAGTTAATATAAATAAACATGCCGAAGTATCTTCTCAGCACACCTGACCTTTTACTACACAAACCATTAAATACTATGGTGAGTTTAGTAATAAAAGACAAGGAACAAAGAACTAACACCTGTCTGAGTATTCCATGGTTCAGGCAACTGCCAAGAGAGGTGCTAAAATGAGATGGGAACTAGTAGGGCAAATTCAGCTTGTTACAGTGTGTAAGACCATAGAAAAAAACATGGCAGACAAAGTAAGAAAGCTAACTTGAATAAATTTGTACCAAAAACTCTCATCTGACTTCAAGAGATACTATCTTCATGTCTCCAAAGATGCATTGGAGATTCTCATTCACACTGCTCAGGATTTTTAAGAGACAAATTACATACCACTCCTCATACATCTTGAATTATTTTGAGAGATTTGTGGCTCAGGCCAAGGTTTAGAACCCAATTGTATCTGTGGGTGAAACCCAAGAAATCGAAGACAAAAATATGGCTTACAGCAGAAACTTTCATATTCAAACAAAATTGTATTCACCACACCACATGCATACCCCAAGACCTAACTATGGAAAATTCCCTTACAGAATATTAATATCATACTACTCAACAAAACATCTTTCTTGTTCTTCTAGAACAGGAGGGGAAAAACAAGAGATGGAAAGTCTGTCAGGAAACCCAGAAATGCTATACTAAGGTATGCTCTTTTCCTTACTACCCTCATATCTGATTTTATTTTAACATTAACTACCAGAAGAAGCTTAGTTAGACGTTATCTCACACACAATAACCAAAATCTCACATCCACTATGATACAAGATGAAATACGACAGAATTCCTACTGTTCTACACCTACCTAAGACAAAAGAAATATTGGTGCATTCCCTTGGTTTATGTAGTGGCAATAGGATTTATGCAGCTCTATCAATAAGGAGAGTAATAGTTAATTTTTAATGGACATGTTTTTTGTCTTGTCTTTTTTCTAATTTTTCATAACAGCTGCAGAGAAAAAATAGTCATTGATACAATGGACAGTACCCCAGAGTGAGTTTTCTATACCTTACAAAGATATTTCTGAATCCTAAAAGAAGAAATGAATTAGTATCTTCAAAAACAACTACTACACTAACTACATAGACTATTATCATAGTACCAAATAGCTCTGTTTTCGCAGGTTTTAAAAATACAAGTAATAAATCTGCTTTTGCTCAGTTGACCCCCTCAAATCCTCTCTAAGTTTCATTTCCAACAGTTATCACCATATCTACCAACATGATTACGACTTTAAAAGAGATCAACATGTGAAAGGTCTCTTCATTAATTTAATCAAAATGTTTCTCATTGCATCTGCTTTTGTTTCCTTTCCTTTATTTTTTCCTTCTACTTGACTCCCTGAAACTACTGCCACTCCAGCTTCTCTTCCTTTCCTCGTTCTGTATGCCATTCCCTACACTTTTCTGGTGATAACAGTAAGGAGCCCAACTTCATGAGCTTAGTAAAATTTATCAGCTTAGGCTTGAGTCTACTCTTATTTGCATCACTGGGAGGGGCTAAACCACATTAACTGAACAAGAGTTCCTCCTTCTCACATGAAGCTCTCACAAAACAATATTCAAGCTATGGGTGTTGTACAGTGGCAGGAGTATGATGAAAACATTTTCAAAATAAAAGATATTTTTAAGTAACATAGCACAAATAATACACAAATACAAATAAATAAAAACAGAAGGCACAGGATGATTGCATTTTCTTCACCACATGATCAAAATTAAATGTGAATTCACTCAATTCTTGACCCCAAGCCCATTACATTTTGAAGAGAAATTTGCTTTGAAGTTTGCTAAAGCAGAAATATCATGCTGACACATGGCAGTATTTTCATTGTATTTTATGTGCCAGGTTGCTATTTCACAATCCCTGTATGAAATATTTTTTCAGACAGACATAAATACTTCAAATATTTGAGAAAGAAAATCTCAACCTTTTCATAAAGAGTTGAATTAGATTTTTAAAAAATTTCATATCAGTACAATTCAGAAAAGTAAGCTCAATTCATGACAATACAGTATATGTTACAATAAAATTCTGTCCTGAAGTAGTGATTTTACTGACAATTTAACTTTATTTCCATTCTGCTGCAATTCAGTGTCATTTCAACTCATGTTCTAAACACAGGCAACAACCATTAGCATTTAAAGTGCAAGTGTAGAACACTTCCAGGGAAACCTAGATCTGTCTGGTTTGAGTTCCTTCAGGGCTGTTTCTTAAGGCAACTGCTGGTTTATCAGGCAGTCTTGATGGTATATCTCGAATCACCAGAATCCAAAATTAAAAGTTAAACCCTTTACATTCAAACTACTCTCCACTGTCACAATAAGCTGCACCATCACTTTTCATCTGACAAACAGGCACAGCTGTGCTTCTTCTCCAGCAAACTGATCTACTCCAAGCTTTTCAATTAACCATAAAATCTGTCTCATACTGAAGAAACTTCTCAGCATGTAACAAAATCAAATACTCTGACTTTATGTTTAGATGCCTTTCCTGCACATTCATTGTCAGTTTTTTGCAATATGGTTAAACTTTTCTCTCAATTATTTTTTCACCTAGAGGAACTACAAAATCCTATTTTCTCCTTACAGTTAAAAAAGGTTAGCATTTTTACAGATCTACAGGCAGCGATATAAAAAGCTGGAGTTATTTCATTTAAAATATGGTGGGAGTGACCTACATCATTCTTAATTAGCTGCTATGTACACATGGCTTAGGTAACTGTTACTACAGCAAATCAGCAAATCAAATTGTGTGAGAATATGAAATTTCCAAGACACTGCATATATCCCTGAGCTCTAGAATACTTTTACATTTAAAAAGCAAGGGATCTAGCATAAAGAAAACCATCTCAACTACCTCTGTTCTTCTACATTTCCCATATCTTATTTCATCTGCAGAGGGAGGAAAAAAGAAAAAGGAAAAAAATATAAAGTCAGATGAAAAATACCCATCTCTTCCAACAGGGATTTATTCCAGACTGAGAAACAGTGAATCCACTGTAAAAAATAAAATTTCTGCTACAAATATTCACTTCAGAATGTTCTTCTAAAATTAAACTTCGGAAAATGACAGCTAAGGCTACATCAGCAAGAAATACAGAATTATCGAGAGTGGATCTGTAGAGTGGAACAGCTGGTAACAAAAATTCAGAATCCACACTAGTCACATTTAGCAGCTTTGTTCTGGAGTAGTTCTAGTGTAGTCCCACGTACTAAACACATTAAAAGCTGGAGCACATTCAGCACATTCCTGAATATCTCTGGGCTTTAAACAGGAGGAAAAGAGCTCTGTAGCCACTGCATAGAGCACACTAAACTACAGGGAGAAGAGATTAGGGCAGTCATTCTAAAGGGTATTCCTTATTCAAATTAAGACACTAACACAGACTTCCTCTTTGCAGCTTTCTCCCTGGTTTCTACCAAGTTCTTTTAGAAATTACTTCTATGATCTAGATCTCAAAACTATTAAGAGTCTGTTATGGAAAGAAAAAAAAGGTGGTCAATGGGTATGAGAGAGACCTGTAAGAACAGATGAAATGAGGGAACTGAGGGGAAGGCAGACAGAAGCCAACATGACATAATCTGTTCAGAGAAAGCCAGCTGGCCAACCCCTATGTAGGTACTGGCTAATTAAGAACTATATAGGTAGCTCCCATGGAGCTAAATATTATCACTTTTTTGGTGGGAGTGTCAAAAGCAGCTGAGGTTAATATAATGAGAGAAAGGGAATGGGTATAACACAGTGGACCAAAATCCACAGAAAACTACCATTAAAAAGGTAAGGAGCAAGACTTAAGAAAAAATATATTAGCAAAAAGATGTTAAAGATATTTAACATTCTTCAGGTTCTTTTTCTTCCCATCAGGACAGCACAAATTACTTCAGCATTTTATTTCACAGTAAGAACATTCTTCATCAGCAACTTCAAAAAGCTATTTCTTTCCTGGAGTGAAACTCCAGCATTACCAGCAATACATGAAACACTGAGATAGAGAAGCAGAAGCATTTTTTTTCCATCTAGCAGAATTCAGGGACTCTACAGAGAAAGTTACTCATGTACTGCTCTACAATGAAACAACTCCTCCTCAGACTGCAATGCATGTGGCATCAGATGAGCATCTACCTTTTCATGTACAGTGTCCAGTATGAAAAAAAAAAACCCTCAAGATGGAATGAGAGATTATTTGGCTCATTTGGTTAGAGTCTGGTAAAATGCTAAGAGCAAGGATTTGGAACTGTGGGAAAAGAGCTCATTCAGCTGCAACACAGTAATGGTGGGGTAAAGTCCAGCAACACAAAAGCTGGGCTTTTCTGACTTGGTAACTTAAACATTGTGTGTATGAAAAGAAATCCAGATTTTTACCTGATATTTTCTACACAGAAGTATGCCTATGAGGAATAAAGCTTCATATTTCCTAATGAGTTAATACAACTGAGATGAGGAAGTTGCAGAGAGATTTGACAGCACAGGTAAGAAGGGACTGTGCTTGGATCATCATGTAAGAGGTTTTTTTCCAAGTAATGGAACTCAAACCAAAATTTTTTAGTCTTGCCATTTCTGTGGCCTCAAAAAAAGCATAAGTGTTCCATCTCCTTCTAATTTTAATGCAGAATGAATGACAAGCTTACCATTGTGGTGAGTTTTCCATTACCTTCCTGGACAGGCATACTTGTGGAAACAGTCTTAAACACTGCTGATGTCTCACAAGAATGCTAAAATGATAGTAAAGAATGGGATATTGCTCAAGGCATGGATTTAAAAATCTTATTTGGGCATTATACAAAATGCTTCTCTGAAATTTCAAAATGTAGTCACAAAAATGTTAGTCTCTGTACCAAGTTCTTCACTGCAGAGGACTATGTAGTCACAGCAATTTGCTGCACTTTATTTGATCTTTACAGTGAAGACAATAGAAGAGCTATTAAAGGCTTCATCCGAGCAAAATTTGTTTTAGGTTTCTTGAGTAGAGTCCCACGGAGGCAGAGTTACATGGATACAAAAAACCCCAACACTTCCTCTCTATCATTTAGCAAACAAGGGTGGTGCAGGAGTCTAGCACGCATGTTACTGCTAAGTAGGATTACTGAACAACTTAACTCTGAGGGTGCTAAAGTCAAAGTTGAGTCAGTATGAGACCTATGTAGTATTATTTTCTAAAAGCTTATAATACATTAGACATATGCAGCTCTAATGGGCTAAACATATGCTGCAGTACATCCATACTGGCAAGGCTGCCTCCTGCTGCATGCCAGAAGCATATTGTTCCTTACACTTTGTGTAAGATGAGAAAAAGAAATATGAGGCTATTTGCATGTGTTATATTACTTAAGACTAATTTTTTAACATCATCACTTCCTGTATGGGGTGTGCACTAAAAATACCATCAAATACAATGAGCAGAATTTACTAGGCACTTTTTTGCCCTGCAATCCATAGTGTCTGATTGTCCTTTCAATTTAGCTCTCCAGGTGTAACCAAATAAATCACTGACTGCTACTGGCTTTAGGCAGCACACCAATTTAGTATGTCGGAGAAAACAGTGCCCGAATGAAGTGACTTTTATAAGTGAAAGGTAACAAGAACATTTTTAGTTGGAAAATATCCACAAGCCTTCTCAGACACCACTGTGACAGTTCAGTCCATGCAGATTTCAGTGTCAGAGTTATGATAAAAGAAATAAGCTCCAGCACAGTCTCAAACTAACAATGCCTGAGGCAACAGTCTGCTGCAGTATTAAGTGCACACGCAGAACCCAGAATGGACATGAGTCACAGATTTGTCAGACTTTACAGCATTTGATGACAAAATATGACAAAAACACTTCTGGTACAGAAGTAAGGAATTTTTATTACAGTTTTCCTTTAAGGTTTGCACAATAGTTGAGATGACTTTGTGGCTCAAACACACAATGCCTAAATCAATGCTGAAATCTAGTCCTTTATTTGCTATACCTATTGTGCAGCCTCAGAAAAAGTGTCTCACCTCTCCTCTGCAGCAATTCTCCCTATTGTATTTTAGATAATACACTACAAATCAAAGAGAATAAAACAACAGCCTAACACATACACACTTTTCAGAAATATATACCATGAGATAATTTGAATATGAGTGTTTGGAAGCTCCCTCAGATCCTAACTAATATACAGAGAGAATTACTAGACTCTGTCCTATTCCAAATAATTTTTACATTTTCATTTGAAATTCAGACGTGTATGGATTACAGAAGTTTTTCTGTACTAAAGAAAATATAATAAAGCAGAACCCTGTTTTTATAAAGGTGTCCTCAGATAGTGAAAAAGGAATGGTCAGTGACTACTCATATTCTCCAGAACAGCTTTTAATACACTGAAGTACCTACTCATTGCATGACAGACTACACTGCACAGGGCTAGGTCGACGCAGGCAGCAAGAAAGATTTTCCAATACTTCAGCTGGAACTCACCACCACTTCCTACCAAAATAAAGAGCGTATCTCATAGTCTAGGAATTTCTACTAGGAAAAGCGAAAAAGGAGAGGACATACAACTCTTTCCTTTGCAGAAAGTAAATAAGAATCTTCATGGGGGTTTTGTTGCACTTGCCTACATATGACTTTGGGCTCATATCCAGAACAACTTCAAAGCTATATTTTAAAGGTATGAGTGTACCTGTGCTTGGTTTTGAGTGTCAAGTTCCACAGATTTCGACAATACTTTTCAATCTGTTTTCCATGCCAATAGTAGCTACCTAGAACTCAACAACCTCTTTCTGACAAACTTGCTCTATTAAAGAACTGAATCTGGAGTTTTCTGATTGAATTTCAGTAAGATTCTTATTTTTTAACTAAACACATGCTTGCCAAAGAACTTAATTGTTTGTAGAATAACAGAATATTTGATGTTAAGGGACTTCTGGAGATCATCCAAGGGTCTCAGTTATCTACTCAGTCAAGACATTTTTAGCTGTCCTTCTTGTACCTTACATAGCCCAGGTTAGGTTTGTTCCTAGAGCAAGAAAAAAATGGTGAAAGAAACCATGGAAAATACAAGCCTTCCTACCATCAACTAACTGTAGGCACCTATAAATCACGCAACAGCTTTATAAGTAGCATGCTGTGGAAAAAGAAAAACAACACTCTGGCCCAAAATTTAACTTACAAAATATGATTCACTGATTGAAAATACCATGCCCCAATATGTCTTGGAGATTTGTTGCATGGAATGCCTGAATTTTAAAGGTATTACTGGTTTATAAAAACTACAGACAGTCCACATTACAGTGATGGCAGCATCTGAGCAAGAGATTGCTTCTCTTCAGTATCACAGATAATCAGAAATCCACCTGCAATGCCTTCCATAACTTCTGCAACTACACTTATAATTGAAACTCCTATTGGACTAGCTTGGGATATAACTTGCCTCATACATTTTAAACTACAACTTCAAGACCTATCTGTCAGAATGATATCAACACACTAGCACTGATTTGATTCTTAAAAGAAAAACAGAACAAGACAAAACAAATGAGATTTTGTACCTTTTGCAACTCTGATCTTATTTCTACTTCCTTGGACATGATTAAGCAATATATTAATCAGATGAACACTCCTTTTCAGCTTAGCCCTTAATGTTCCTGCTGAAATGTTTAACTAGCACTCAAGACAAAAAGTGGACTTCAGCTCTCTGTGATCATTCTTGCTACCAGCAAAGGCAAATTCTCACAGTAATTGAAGAAACATGCTTCTGTTCATGAAAATTTCTGACAACCTGGTGAAAGTATGAAACACCACTGACCAAAGACATGGGTAGATAGTGGCTTCCAGAGAAAGATAATCATAAAAAAGTTACTCATACTACAGCTCTGTGTCATTTCAGCCTGCCTTGATTTCTAGCTTCTTAGAGAGATGGAAAAGCCTACAACACCTTCTTTTATTTTATAAAGCATTGCAAGTAAAACAGAGGACCTATTCTGAGCAACTTCACTGAACTTACTATCAATAAATAAAAACTTGGAATAAGAAGAGTTAAGATCCTCCTTCTTTCATAATTATTAGTTTACTTTTGCAGTATGGGTACAAAAGGAGAATTTATTATTCCCTTCATTTTACAGATGGTTGCTTAAGTTCACAGAAATAATGAGGTCAAAGGTCTGCAATACTCATAATACGTTACTGACCTTACTTTTCGTATTATTTCATGCTAGATAGTACCTCATACTTGGTGAGACCATAGCCACTAGTGGCTTTCATTTCAGCTTCTACAAGCAACTACCATTGAGGAAGGGTAAAAAAAGTCTCAAAGCATTTACCCAGAAATGAGGAAAATAGCTGCTGAATGCTCATAATAAGCCTATATCTTACACCATTTACAAAACAGATTGAAAACCAGTAATTTTCAGGGTCAGCAAACAACTTCCTCCAACATAGAATCTTCTTTTCTATCTGCAACCTCTTCCTAAATTAGAGAGCTGATCTGAATTTCTGCAACAGGACCTCTCCTGAAGCAGTATCCCTGGACTGCAGAATTGATCCATCCCATACATTATTTAAAAGTGGAGCCCTAACCAAAACAAATAAATTTGTGATCCCTTTCTTCTACCTGCAGAAGGGCAAATGAGCAGTGCTACTTTAATATATGACAAAGCATTTCTGAAAAAGTTCATCATAAATCTTAGTGACATTACAGTATATGGCAAGGTGTGCAAATACAGATGAGAACTTGCTTCACTTCTTTTGCAACACTCTCCTGTTTCCTCCTTTTACTTTCTCTGAAGTTTCCAGCCTGAAATTGATTCTGAGATCATCTCACTGTAAATGTCACTCTGCACATCAAGATTATGATAAAATAGAAGCATGTTTTTTATATTATGTAAATAGATATGGAATTAATTACTCTTTATGCCTTCACAGGGCACTGAAAAAACATAAAACATGACATTATCAAAACACCCTTGCAGGTGCTATGCCAAACTACCTAGACTTGCTTGGCATGTAAAAGAGCTAAAAATCATTAACAGAATATGACACAGCAAAAGAAATAGAAGGATCCCAGCTACCTACAAATGGCCTTTAATGTTCTTCCACATGGACAAATGAACATGGAAGAACTAAGTAAGTGTGCTAAGCTCTAATTCTACTTGGACACCTCACAGTAGTATACAATATATTTAAGTCCAAGTATCCAAAAAGGTGTCATTTTTAAAGAACAGGATACTCTTGCATATCCAATTGGATTCACTGACCCAGAATCTGGTTAATCCATTTACATGAAGCCCCATCCAAAAAACACCACCAAGAGTCTCCTGATAAAGACCCTGTATGATGCTGAGAAAAGGCATGAAACAAAAGAAGCAGAGAGGGTTAACTTTCACAGTGGACTCTTAAAGGTCTCTTACGATGATGAAGTTCCTCCTCACTTTAAAAAAAAACTTTGGAATTTATTTAGGTAGTGCGTTTTTGGGTGAAAAACAATGCTGACAAACTGACAGGGTGGTACAAGGTTGAAAACGAGCAAATGAGAAGATGGTGCTTTGCTACAGGGATCTCAAAAGAAGATTTGATATAAACAGACAGCTGGTTCACAGAAGCACCAAATAAGAAGGTACCTGAAGAAACAAGAAGTAAGATCAAGTAGTATGATTTCTTTACTTTTATTTCTTAACCAAAATAGCTTCTTGAGTCTGAAAAATCTAAATGTTAGTTGTTTAATAAAAGAAATACGCAGGGACAAGGGACTGTCTTTACAATATGTACTTTCTGGTTCTACACCTCAATCATGCAGACATTTTATTCTGAAAGAACTTGCATAACAGAAATCCTACCAACTTAAGATTAGAAAATTGTCTGTCGTTTCAGAGAAGTATTTGAAGGATTGTGCACTTGCTTAATAGTCAAGCGTATTCTGGATACTTATGTTACAAATGAACTTGCAAAACCATAGTCTTCAGTAAACAATAATTCTCATAACATCACTGAGAAAATGTGAGAACAGTGAGATATTTGATATCATAATGGCACGCCAGATTGTTAAATGGCAGAATCTTCATCAATACAACAGTACTATCTTGCTATTAAAAAAAAGGCTGATCATCAAATCACAACTATTTGTTTTCTCATACAATTCCTTCAACACTCAACAAAAGCACTGCATTCAGAGCATTTGAAATATTTTATGACAAAAATAATTTTAAATTAAACAGCTTAAAATATCAAAGCTGAAAGTTACTGGAGCCGGTATATCATCAATTGGATGATATTTTTATCAGAAAATGTTTACAATTATTACAAAATCATTAAGACTTATTTAAAGCAGATTCTAAGAGACTTCTGTTAAAGCTTTTAATGCATATAGGTACATAGCCCCCACCCCAAACCGGGAGGGACAAGTTGCAAGAACTGTATGTTTAAGAACAGGGTTAACTTCTGGCATTCCCTCTCCACGAAACGATCATACATCTGCCTTACAGGACTCAGACATCGGCCTTCATTGTAGCGGGGCAGGAACAGCTCCCCTAGCGGCAAGAGGCATCATTACTTCTGTGACACACACCATTTCTAGAGAATTCTTCCAAGTGGACCAGTGAGGAGCTACAACCCATGTCAGAGGTCGAGACGAATTTGACGGATGTTAGTCATCACTGCCTTATTCTCAGGTGCATTTCTCTAGTTTCAAATTAAGTGTTTGTCTTTTCATGGAAGATACTAGATACTGTTTTTACACATGGCTGTTCTACAAGGATCTACAAGCTGATCTACAAGCATCTAAAACAGAATGATGAAATAATGGTTTTTCTCCTTGAATTAAACTCTTCAAGATTGGAAAGATCATGTTACTTTTCAGACGTTATCAATATTACAATTATAATTTCTGAACAAATGTTTGTATTAATACTTTTGCTACTTTTCATTTTTCTCCTTCATTAGTGGAAAATAAGGTTGTTTCACTTTTGGTTTCTCACTCATAAGCTTACTCGGGGTTGCAGGCACAGAAGGAGCTTTAGTACAAACAACGTAGAAAAGAATGTATTTGTCTTCTTAAAAAAAAATAAAAACTGCATTTTTAATAAGTGAGATGAAGTGCAAAGAAGTTTTATTTATATAGCCAGTTAATGAGTCAATTTAAAAAAAACATGCACAAAAACATTAAGAAACTGCATAAAAAAACTTAGAACACATCACAGCTTTACAAGACTACCACACACAGGCAGCACAAGAAGAATGCAAGCATTGACTATTAAAAATTTAATTAGCCAGGAAAAACACATTACCTACAAAAGTTGAGAAACATTTTTAAATTTCAGTCATGGAGTAGAAAATAATTTGACAGCCTTCACCAACATGTTCAGCATGGAATCCCAGTGGACTAACTAAAATTAGATCTTTGTAACATTTTACATGCACTACTGGGGCGAATTCCAGGTTCAGTGGGTCATACCTTTAAGCAATCTGGTCTGGCTGAGCCTGCTCTGAGCAGAAGAGTGGACCAGATGACCTCCAAAGGTGCGTTCTAACCTCAACTGGTCTTTAATTCTATCCCATGAATTAAAAATTTAGATGTTCTTTACTTCAGACGCATTATGTTTACTGGTAGTTCCCTTCTCCTGCTGATATGTGCGACATCAGAAAAGGTTTTAGCCTTCTGCGTTCTCCAGTAATATATACTATGTTGTCAGGACAGTGTTTATTCTAGCAAAGACTTACCCAGGTGGCTAAAAGAACCTGGAGAGCTTGTCAGTACTGATGTCATACTCAAGTTAAATCATATCATGAAGACAGCTGTGTAGAATACAACCGTCATCCCTACTGAGGAACATACCTAGCTGTGAAAATAGACATGGAAAGACAACCTCGCCTCTTCTTTTGAGAATCAGACATACATCCACTTCCAGAATGCCTGAAGGGATCTCTCTTTATTCTGAACAGTTTCTCAAAATAAAGGAGACTTTTTTTCCTAGAGCAGGTTTCCTCCTTATAGAATCAAGAATGAGTCATGCCTGCTCAACAATTCTGGCTCTCAGGAGTCAAAGAAACTTTTTGCAAAAATCCATCACTCTTCCCTTTTAATATGCAAGTATAAAAAACTTGTATGTTCACAGGTGCTTCCTCTTGAGTCTTTTTTTAAGGATGAGGAATGGGTTCAAAGGAAGCACCTGCACAGATGTTTAGCATAATATGATGCTCCCATCAAGGTAAATGGAGAAGTGGATCTGTAAGCTTCAGTTTTGATCTACCAGTTATTCCTTAAAGATGTTACTAGATAGATATTTGCCAAATAAGAAAGATTATTCAATTACCACAGTGCTTACCAAAGAAAAACATTAAAGCTTATCTATTAGCACTCTGCCAAACCTAAGATAAGGAAGCCCCATTCCCAATCATGTTTAAATTCCTTCTACAGGAATCAACTTCCTTCTGGAAACCTTCTAAAGATGCGAAAGACAAGAGATTTCAAGCCTAGACTGTACATTATTACTAGAAAAGTCAGCATTTTCTATTTAAATCTTTCAAAGTTAATGCTAATTTCATAACCTAACACCAAGAAAACCCACAACCTATCTACAGCACTGCCAGAAGGAACATAACCTAGAAACAGAAAGGCCCTTCACGGGCTAAAAGCAGATAAACTGCCAACACCTACTCACAGTCCTTCAACGTGATTCACCACAAGTAAAACAGCATGCTTCAGTGCTAAGCGCTATCATTCACAAGACCTAAAACAGTAGAGAGAAGAAAGAAATAATGCAGGCTTTGACTCTTGATTAGGCTGGACAAGTGAGGTTTTTGTCCTGGCTAAATTGCGAAGAAACACAAGATGTTCAGCAGTCTTTATTGCCACCTCTTGGCCATCATCACATATCACAGAAGTGACAGAACAAAATAATATGCTAGTTCTTTACAGAAATAATCTTCCTTTGGGTGGGAAGAGAAAACTGTAAGTTGTCTCTAACTGTTAACTGTAAGGTAACAGTTGGAGTGGAATAGAGAAGAAAGAATAACCCAATGTTATTTGTGTACAGATGTAACTATTTAGAGCTGTAAAACTACTACGAGTATTGCAGTTAACCTCCATTAATGTTTTACTATGTCATCTGGAAAACTGAAGGGACCAGAAGCACAGAATGTCCTATTTTCAAGACAGTTTTTTTTATTTATTTACAAATGTAGTAACAGTTGAGTCAGTCACCTGTCCCTTCTTGAAGTCAGAAGACTAATGGATTCGCACTACTCACTCTATGACACAAAGTCATCTCCCAGTTTTCCCTTTATCAATAAATTAGCAGTAAGAACTCACATTAGCAAGCTGCTGAACAGTGAAGGACGAGTGCCACAGAAAGCTGATTTTTCTCAGTGTTTTTTGTTGTATACAATCCTGAGGTTAACATAAACAAGAAGATATTTCCACAAAGGGTCTAAGGAAGCTATCTATCTATCAGGCTTAAAAAGTTTGAAAAAAACCAGACACTTATTAGGTAGGACTAATACAAAAATCTTTGAAAGAGAAGGGAAACTAAGAAATGTCTTCATGTAGGTAAGCTCGTTTCTGCTGCCACAAAGAACTAGAACTCTAAGATTTCTACAACAGTACTCCTTGAAATGCAGCATTATTTGCATTCTGATGCATTTAATACATTTTGAGGCTAAGAGAGGAAAAAAGTGCTTTATTTCTCTGATATTTTTCAGTCTTGTGAATACAAGACTGAGAACAAGAAGAAAGTGATTCCAATACTTTTCATCTCCATCAGGCCACTGGCAAGTCAAAAACACATGACAGAGGCAGGAAAGAAAATATCTCAAGGCTTCCTCATCAGGTTGCACTTTTACTTCTTGCCTCTATTATAGATCACAACTGTGTCTCCAACATTGCTAATGACTATTCTTAGCATACACCAGTGTGAAAACAATCCTCTCGCAACATTATCACCACCTAAGTACTAGCCATGAAGCTGAGATGAGTTTATTAATTTGTTACTTTCTAAAGATAAAAACAGATACAATGACATTTTGTCAGATCCAGGGAGGTAACTCAAAATAAGCCAAGACAAAGTCATACTTTTAAGGGCTTCAGAAGGTATCTCTTTAAATGAATACTGAAGTTTATGCAAGGTGGCAGTAAAGATGCTTAGCTGCACATGATCCTCACCCATAAAAAGTATGGGTCCTTAAGTTTATAAAAGAACTTTCTAAGACTTCCCAAGGTTCCAGAATAATAATGAAATGGTAAGGAAAAAAAGCCTGAAGCTGTTAGCATGATTTTAACTTCTGTTGTTCTGTTAGTAGGTCCACTCAGTATCGTAGCACAAAACACAAGATAGAGTTTGTGCTAATATTTATTTCATACCATCTGTCACTAGAGTCTTAGAGTCTAATAATGCAGTTAAAAAAATATAGTCTGGAGACCAGATGACCAATCAACATTTACACTATTTTATCTGCAATGGAAGATGAAAGAGTCTAGCCCACCTCTTCATAAGATCAAATTTGTCAAAAAGTAAGTTGTTGTGAGTGCTCATATTAACAGCATGGTAGCAGGTTAATCATTACGTATTTTGTGATCAATATTTTTTTCCAGTTTTGCAGAGGACCAACTGCGTTAGTCGAGACAATTTCACCAGACTAAGACCATCTTAACATGGTAAATCAACAAATATGTTTTAATTTATCTGCATGACCAAAACTGAGAAAGAAGTTCCAGGTCAGCCATTTCTAGGTGCCAACATTTTTGCTGAAAGGATATCCAGTAAACCTAAAGCTGCAAGAGTTTGTATGTTTCATAGCAGTTCAAACAGACAGCTAATGGTGCAAAGAAGCTGCTGATTGAGACTATGATTGATGACCTTTCGTTTAGTAAACACAAGATTTAATAAACCAAGATATTAAGTTTTCAATTTGTGCTTTTAATCCTGTGGTAAATAAGATAGTAGCAACCCCTACAACTGAAGCCAAACAAACTGAAGCTTCATAGAAGCATTCATTCAGCCTACTTATTAAAAGACCGTTTCCTCAAAGAAGTTCCCAATTGTGCAAGCCCACTGCAAGAAACCATAAATGAACCTAAGTTTGTTGCACAGAGCTTGCTTTCTTACACAACATCTGTACTCAACTTTGCTGCCTACAGTATTCAGAGTTCACAAATAATTTTGAATAATCTGAGAGGGAGAAGAACACACAAAGAGAGGGCAATGGAAAGGCAAAAATCCATGTATCTGGAAGGTGGAGCTGTCATTTCTGAAAGAACCAGATGCTCTCTGATCAACTGTCTGCACTCAGTAATTACTACAGAAAAGGAAATCAGAAAAGGGACTTGCATACCATACACAAAAAAAACTAACATCACCACAAGAATGCCACAATAGTCCTCTGAGGGCTAAGAAAAACATTGGCACTTCTTGCCATTTTAGTTTACATGACACATAAGCATTAAAGAAGTGGGGTGGAGGAGGGAAAAAAAGAGTCAGTGGGCTTACCTTTACCCTTGCCAATAAAGCAATCCACTATACTTCAAACCCCGCAGTTTTATTTAAACAGTTATTTTCTCGAGCTTGCACAGAAACCTACTAAATTCACATAAGGGTGAGATTAAAGTCCCCAGCTCATCAAGTCACAAGGTTAACAGAGATTTTAGGCTACCACCTAAAGAACAAAGAACAAGTGACATTCAGAATCTGCCTAAGCCTCAACTGATAAGAACAGTTGAAATACCCTGATGTCTCACATCATTCTGAAGATTCTATTACTCTGTGGACTCTTGCCCACAGAATTACAGCAGAACGTTACAGTAGAAGAAGCACAGGATGCTTAGCTCTTTGCATCTGAGGGTAACTCTCCACATCCCTAAAGAGATCTAGATGTGAGGACCCTGCTAAGATGCTAGGGCAGTCAGGCTGGCAACAACTTGCATACTGAGAACACCCAAACTCTTGAATTTCATGAACAGAGGTTAGATGCAAAGCTCACCTCCAAATCATAACATGTCAATAACATTAAAAAAATATATAAGAATTTTATTTTAAAGTTTATGTATATTAAAAAAAAATCATTATGATCTCACCCTTTTCCAGTGTTCCAAGGTTCAACATTTTCTTTCCTGGAACGTAAGTACATTTGAACTATTCTACATCTGTCTGACAGCTTTTTGTTCCTACAAGCATCACAACTTGCTCACTGGCTGTCATCAGAGTAATTCAGAGGTACAGGATTCAGATCTTTCCTCCATATCACACAGCCAGCAGAAGAAAGGTACAGAACAAGGAGATAGAGTGCAAGCCATTTCCACGAGACCACTAGCTGGTAACACTAAACTACTTACACTATCTGGAGTTTAAATAATAATAAACTCTACCTTTCTTATTAGCTACACAGTTCTTAAAAGGAAAAAGACAGCATCAGCAGACGTACCTACAGCTACAAACGGACCGCAGAGCTGTGTGAATGAGCCCGGCATTCCTTCATTCCCTGTCCTTCCTTTGTTGCCTGGTGTCACCTGTGCCGTGCCCCACCTCAGCGGCGGCTGCCTGGTATATCCGCAGCGCGGGCGGCTCAAAGCCTTACCCCGCAAAACGCGCGGGCCACCCTCCAGCTTGTCACGGAAGGCGCCACACAAACGCCTCACCCGCTGGCCCAGGGTCTCGGCGTGACGACGCGGGAGAACAGGCTGCCCGCTGCGGGGACGGCACGGCGCAGCCCACATAGCTAGAGCAGCTCCAGAGGCTTGCAGGGAGCTACCGAAATTCCTGACAGGGAGGCGGCGGGCGGGTGTGCGTGTGTGTGAGTGGGTGATGTGTGTACACCGCCATGCCACGCTCGGCACCCGCGCCCCGGCCGCCCCGCCATCGCCTCCTCCCTCCCCACAGCCCCGACCCTGCCTCCTCCCGGCAACTGCCGCCTCGGCACCCCTCGCCCCCAGCCACAAATGGGCTCCGCTCTGTACGGCGGGGCAGGGGCTAGATTCGGCGTGCGAGAGGCGCGGCCGTCAGACGGTGACAGCGGCGGCCATGGCTCCCGCCGCGGCGCTGACAGGCTGAGAGGGCAGAGACGCTGCCCCGCCGCCGCCGTGCCTAGCACCCTATGCAGGGCTTCACGGGGACGGGGCCGCCGCCTCGCCGCTCTGGGCAGAGGAGGCACGGTGACCGCCACCGGAGAGGGCAGGACAGCGGTTACACCCCCCACCCCAAGGCGGGCAGCGGGCGAGGGCTCCCAGAACGCCCCGCCGCTCGGAGACAGGGGGGCGGCACCCAGCAGGTGGGAGCAGGGCTCCCCGCCGCGCACCGGGAAGGGGTGTGGAGGGTGCGCTCCAGGTCCTTACCTTCTCCTGGCAGCCGGCGGCAGGACGCGTCTTCCCTCTCTCCGTGGCGGAGCCGACAGAGGAGCGGGTATCACCCGCCGCTACCAGCGGTGCGCAGGGGCTCAGGCACAAGCCCCAGCTCCGACCGCTGATAGCTGTGGGGTTTGAAAACACCCGTCCTCCCCCTCCCCTGCCGCCGCCCTCCCTCACCCCGCGCTACCGTTGCCGCTCCCCTCCTCCCTCCCTTCCCCAACAGCCGCCGCTGGAGTAGCACTCCGCCGGGCTCCCATTGGCCGCACTCCGCCCACGTGGCCCCCACACAAGGGCGGGCGGGCGCTGCTGAAAACGTTACACCGCTCGGGCGGCGGTTGGGGAGGGAGCGGTGGTAGTGGAGGGGGGAGCAGGGGGTTACGGGGTCGCCGCAGCGCTCCGTTGCTCGGTCCGGGGAGGACGGGCACAGACGCCGTACTAGGCTTTCTGCCGCTTGTTTCCGTCGCCTTCCACCCTGGGAGAGAAGGAATAACGGGTTTGCAGGGTGCTCAGGGGCATGAGGGGAGAGGGTGGCGACGGGCAGGCATCGTGCGCACGCGCCGCGGCGGCCGCACTCTCGCCTTGGCAGCGACGGCTGGAACTTTCTGGAAATGGCGGCGGCCCCGGCTGCGGGTGCGCCTGGGTTGCGGAGCAGGGGCGGTGCGAGGCAGCGGGAACCTTCGCGTCCTCTTGGGACGGCAGCCGACCTACGGCTACCAGCAGGACCTACCGCCGGCGGCAGCGCTGCCCGCTCCCCTCCCCGGGGAGGGGTTTTCCGGCGGCGATGGCGCAGTGAGTTTTTTAACAACCGGCGCCGTGCGCGTGCGCGCCTTCGCGTTCGAGTGAGGCGGGTGCCGGCACCGGCTGCTGAGGAGCGGCCGCCGCTCGTGGTGACCTCGACACTTGAGTTGCTTATAAGAGGTGCGGTGCGTTTCGGCAGGCTGCAGGGTTTTGGGAGAAGCCTTAAGAGTCAGGCGCGTGTGTGCGGGGGGCGGACCGGGGGGCTTGGTCGACTTCGGGGCACCAGCGTAGGGAGGCTGTGGGGAGAGGACCCTACTACCGGTGTCTCACTCAGTCTCCTCTCGCACCTGCTCTTGTCCGGAGGTGTATTCCCGCCTGCTGCTCCCCCCTGGCTCTTTGCATTCCGAGCAAAGGGCTGTGGGATCTTCTGTGGGGCCTATGGCGATTGTTCAGTTTTGAAAGGGGATAAAAAAAATCCCTAACACTTTACAAACTTTAATGCCAATAAGGCAGATGTGATATGAACGCATGAGAAGGGGTTACAAGAGCAGGTTGATGTACCTTGCAACGTTAAAAACTTTTGTCTGTACTTGTGAAAGATTTTCCATTGCTTATTAAAATAGTATGTGGTAAGACACTAAGAATCAGTCTGGTTCTGTGCGTCTGGACTCTCAATACAGCGTGTTTCTGGAAGGTGCTTATAGATAAGTTGCGTTGCTAGGTGTAGTATTTCGAGAAGTCAGCTAAACAGAGCCCTTCCATTTGATGCAGTCTTAATTGCCTGCTCAGTCTGCTAATAGAGTAGTTCAATTTCTAACTGTGCAGTATGTAAGAAATCATTAATGTTTACTGTGAAAGTCAGAAACTTGTATTTCTCAGAATGAAAAGAATACTTTGATTAAGGGGATGTGTTGTGTTACATCCTGATCTTCACCCATTGTGCTCCAGCATGGCATCACAGATGTCAATTATTTTTATCCTGCACAACATCTTAGGCAAACTTCTTTAGTTTGCTTTCAGAACTTTGCAAGTGCTGGTACAGACCACCTTCTTTTGTTGCTGTTGGTTGGTGTAGCTTCAGGAGCAGCAGGTATGGTGGCATCCGAGGCCATATAATGGAAGTTGCATTCCCTTCTCCTGTGTCAGGTTGATTGCAGTGGTCATTGTTCAAGGTGGCAAGCAGATTGAAAAGCAGACAGGCAACCCCCATTCGGCAAAAGTAGAGTAAGAGCTACTTCCCTAGGAGGAATGTTTTTCTCCCACCACTATATAGAGGAAATTCTGGTACTTTCTAAAGTGTGACAGGCTGCAGGCGTAGGGCAACAGTGTAACAGAGTATTCTGATCCAGCAGCAACAGTAGCACACGCTTCCAGGAGCAGTGGGTGGGATGGTAGCGGTTCACGGCCAGCAGCTGAGATAATGGGAAGGAGTTCATGAGCAGAGTCTTTTGCAGCAGATGTTACAATCAGATAATATCTATTAGAAACTAAAAATAGGGCTCCTTAGGCCTTTTATAAGAACTACTGTTTGGAGAACAAAAAACATCTGTCGGTTTAGTACTATTGCTACCCCTGTCTTAGTTTCTTCCCCTTGTCTCCAAAAGCTCTTCCCTTTTACATATCACAGTTGCAAAATGCCTCTTGGTATGCATGTACTTCCTTTGATCTGCCCTGAAACATGTGTTACTAGCAATGCAAACTACTGGTCTTAAGGCAAATGTGCACAGCATCTGGTCGAACTGTCATTGCTGAAATTTGCCTAGTAATGACTGAGAATTTCAGACTGCTGTACAGTACAATCTAAAATCAGAACTGTATTTTTAGAACTTGCAAAATGCCGTGCTGGTGCAAGCACATCCACTAGCCCAGACTAGGTAACTGGGTGGTCAGCTAGTGCACCCAGCTAACACGCTGCACAGCTGGAACTCCATTTCATTGCTTCTTCCTATTTCACAGTTCTTTATGTTTTTTCTAGCAGTTTGTGGAAGCCACAAAAATCCTTTCCACTTTCCAACATGGAATGCATCATTTGTGCCTGTGGGAGTTGCTTATTACTCTGCAATTCCACCTTTACTGAAGGAAAGTACAACCACCGCTCACCTTCTTAGTTCAGTGGATTCACTGCAAGGCATCTGTTTCCATCTTCCAAATCTCATTTCCTTTCCCAAGACTTAACCTATTTTTCTTAAAATCCTCTCTTGGTAGTCACTTTTCTTGCTGTAGTTAAGTATTTTTTTATTTAACTCTGCACTTGATACTCCCACAGTTGAAGATACTTATTGGTAGATAGAAACTACAAAATTGTTTAATTATTTGACAAGTTAGTGTGAGCTACCCAAAGTTACTATTAGTAACGCTCTATTATTGAGGACTAAAGACATTGGAAATTATGTCCTGTTACCTAAAATATTCAATACTACTAGTAAAATCAAGCACAGGGTTTTATATGCCAGGAAAGAAAACTTGGTTATTTTAATTCTCATTCAATAATTTTTCCATAACAATCACCTCATCAGAGTCTTGCATGTGAAAATTATTCTGTATATAGAGAAAAAAGTCACAAATATCATAAGTATATATTTCTAGTTGACATATTTGAGATTCAAAATGTTCTTACTTCAATTAAAAAAAAAAACTGAATTATTTCAGATTTAATATAATGACTGCTAAGCTTATTTAATGTGGAAACCAGAATCATAAAGTCTCTTATAGTTAATGAATTGTGTGGATAAGATGAGAAAGAGGGGTAACAGTTGTTTGCCTCTTTTTCTTCAAATAATTCAGTCCTACATCAGCCCTAAAACATTAATTTTAAACACTGGCATATCAGATTTGTACCACACAATAAAGAAAATATATATTATCTTTTTCCAGTCAAGTGATTGACAGGCTGCTTGCTGTTGCATCAAAAATGACTGATGGACTTGTCTGTGGAATATTACTAATATGATCACCACCAAATGGGAAACTTTTGGAAGTCCACATTATGCTGCTGAGACATTTTCACGTACAGATGGAATGAAGAGGGGAGAAAAGTGGGGCAAGGCAACACATTCTCCTATCCAGCTTTATCAATGGGAGCAGTCTGGCTTTGTTTTTGCACACTTCAAAGTTTCAAACCTGGCAGGCATAAAACTGTGTTACCCCTCAGCACAATTGTACAGCCCATTAGGTTCACAGTTACATACAAAACACAAATTAGTTGTACCATATGATAGTTCCCTAACACATGTAAAATCCTAATTTATAGTCATCATTTAAGGCTGTAAGTTAAAAATAGTAGCTTCCTTTCATAGTACAATAGAATAAGGTAATCCTGCATGAACTAAAATACAGCTCTGTTGTTATAGTGTTGTTATAGCTACAGACTGCAGCTCTCTGGGTCAAGATGTGATGTGCTGCCCATCTCACTTAATGTCACCAGAGAAGTGTCACACAGTGCCACAGGCCCAGCCTGCTCCAAGATGTATGGCTACTACAAACACTGGGGCAACCTTTTGGAAAAGCTTTCCACAAGTTTGAATTACAGAAAATACTTCAATCCACATACTCATTTCTTATAGGCAGTGCTCTATAATGTAGTAGGAGTAGCAAGTTTTCTCATACAAATGCTACACCATGCATATTTTGTTCTCAGAACTACCAACAGTAACAGAGGAAAGGGTTAAGGAACTTCACAGACCTATTGAAGTAGGGATGGAGCATGACCACATGAGGTAAGATGCAGTAAGGGCTGTAAATACAGAATGTTAAGTTACACAGCAGGTACTAGAAGAGGCAGACACATGGTCTCAGGTGCCCACCAAGTTCACATTCCTGATTCACGTTAAAATATATGTATACATAAAGTATTTGCTAGATTTTTAAAACATGTCTATTAAGCCAGTCTTTTTAAAGTTATTATTTTATATCAGGAGAAATACCTCAGTTTCGCACAGATTAGTTCTTAAAAACAGTTGATGTACAGCAGCAAGGTTAAAGGATCTGCAAGTCATCTAACTAGTTTCATGTATTACCCTTGGCCATGTATTGAACTGTCCTTGTATATTCTGTTCTCCTCAACTGCACACCTTGGCTGCATTGAATAAATTTGTACAGGAAGTGGTTTCTTGTTGATGTTCATTCTTTTAGTTAAGTACTACTGGTACTAACAGGGTGTGGGGGTGTTGTTACATCAAGATAATTTTCACATTTACCAGACTTGTAATTTGGTCAGTCTTGATATTTCTTCAAAAGAACCTTAGAAAAGTTGAAAGAATTTTTATAGAAGCTCAAAAGATGCAACTTAGTTCTCTCAGTGATCATATGCGCTCTCTTTCATAGAGTAACTCTGCCATCTGAAGAACCACTTTCTCTTGTTATTGATTATGCTTTGCAGTAGTTAAAACCATGGTAAATTAGATACATAATTGCTGTTGCTTTTTTAACTTAAAAAAATGTACTAGAACATACACAATTTTATCGAGATCAAAGTTAATTTATTACTTTCAAACAGTTCATCTTATATTACAAAAATTCTCAGAGATCAGCTCGAACTCCAAAACCTGGTCCTTTGGGTGGTTCAGTCAGAGATGTAAGGCCACCAGCTGGCTCACAAGAAAAACGCCCACTCCTGAAAAATGAAAGCAGTTTTATTAATTGTTGGTGTAGAGCCTCAGATGCTGTCTTATCTGGATAGAAGACAGTTACACATATTACTTATGGCTGAAGACAGTTCTTTCTTTACTTTCATTCTTCCTGTTCATCCCTCAGAGATGTGTGATGCTACTCTTAAATCAAAATGATCTCAAGTTCAGGTAGTGACAAATAGTTTCATAACTGAAGAACAAGACAGGACCTCTGGTTTTCTTTTTTTTTTTTTCATTCATAGGTTAAGCAGACAAAAGCTGATCCCAGCAATACCAAAGGCAAATTGTATCAGCAGTACTTTTGTTCAAGATGCTTCCAAATGATGTTTCAAAGTTGTTTTAAGATCATTGTCCTTATATTAAAAAAAGCCCCAGATCATTACAGAAGATAGAGGAATAGGTAACACACCCAAGAAAAATTAATTCCTCCATTTGCACAAGTAAGTGTATAGTTGGGCTAATTAAAGAACAACGAGAAAGAGCAGCTAAGAAAAGCTCAAATAATAGCTCCTTCACAAACTTCTAATCTGTTCTTTGTCAGAAAAAATAAAATCAAGACCCCATAAAATAAACAACAGGCATTTGCTGATTTATGTGATCTAGATAAAAATATCCAAGTGGTGATAATCTTCCCTGTATTACCTTCTGGACCAGATCAGAATTTACATTTTCACATTTTAGGCTTTTTTAGCCAGTCATCAAGAATATATGAAACTCTCCTCTTAGTTCTTTCCAGTTCTTTTTGGCTTTGATTATCAAAAGGCAGTGAATGCATGCCATTTTTTTCAGTAATTTTTTTTTTTTTTACCTGCAGGTTATGAACTCAAATCACTGGAACAAGCATTTAAGGTCCTTTCAAGAGTAGTTAGCCATTGTTATACAAATGTATCATACCTTGGGCCAGGCTTGGGAACCTTGCCAGCTTTTAGCTCATCAATTATGTTTTCAATGTCTTTGGGTGTCAAATCTTCCTGTTCATTAAAAAAAAAAAAAAATCAGGCCATTGACAAAACAGTCAGTGATTATATTAACTTCAGCATTCAAATTTCATCATCAGTTAGAGGCTTTCTTAGGTGTGATGCCAGCACAAGTAATTTTGATCAAGTCCATTAACACATATACTGTTTCAAAGAGGTAGGGAAATCAAAGAGCTTACTGTCATCTTAATGTTAACCTTTTTTATTTCATGTATAGTTGCAGAAATCATGTTAAAACTAAGTGTTGATGTGGCTCATCACATGTAGGTTTGTGTTTTTGCCTTCCTGAGGATGTTAGTGAGCTGCATATCTGCCTGCCCACTATGGATATGCCACAGTATCTTCTGCAGATGATGTCAACTGTTACAAAAAAAAACCCTCCTGTGGGTACTGTTTAAAATAACAGTTCTTAAAAAACATTTTAAAAATAATTTTTAAAAAAAATTATTCATTCAATATATTCCTTTGGTCTAATGGCATCCGTAAGCCATAATTCAGAAGTCTAAAATTTCAAAAATAGCATAAAATGTCTATACTTTCCAATAAACTGTTTTAAGTGCTTTTAAAAGCTCATCAAATACCTAGTGTAAATCTCTTATTTTTAAATATCACAAAACCACATCACCCCACTTGTATAAATTGAGACAGTAACTGAAAAGAAAAATAAATTATGTGCTGTGATGCAGATGAAGCATTCTATGAAGAAACTAAAGATGCTCTAGGTTGTAAATTGGCCCTGCAAATAGAAATTCGTAAATAACCAAAATTTCAGAGTCTGAAATAACTGAAAATACAAGTAACCCAACAAAAGTCTAATCTTTTAAAATGAAATGTAATACTTACATAGTAATTGTCATTTATCTGCACCATTGGTGCATTTACACAAGCACCTAAACATTCCACTTCTATCAGTGTGAAGAGTTTATCAGGTGTTGTTTCCCCAACGTTTATACCTAAACCAATGAAGAATATTAGGTTCAGCAGCAGTGGTTACTGAACAGGATTAATGAAGCATGAGTCTAAGCACTCCATAGCTTTCTCATTACTTGCATTTTGTCCTTAAAAACATTTGCATAGTCAAGTCCCCTTACATGAATCCAAAATGTTTAGATTAAACAAAAGATTGCAATAAACTCTGAAGTCAGTCCTTGGATACATTTTTGAGGCCTTGTTTACAGGTATGATTTACTGAAAAAAAACCCCATAAAATGAGAGTTCTAAGAAGCAGAAGAGCTCTACTTGGGAACATTTTTACTAATCAATAGAATATAATGAAAAAGTAGGAAAACACCTTTCATGTGCTGATATGACATACATTAATATACAGTGTTTAATATCACACTCCCAAATTAACCAAAATCCAAGCATTAATATTGTAAGCCACAAATTCTAAAAGCTTTCCTGATTTTTATACAGAAGTTCATTTCTTGAACAACTCTGTACACATGACACATTATTGTTCTAGTGAGATGGATAGAGCCAAAATAACATCTCAGAGTCTCATGTCAACAAAACTCTCCATGGAAGAAAGGATGCTGCAAACAGTTTTCTTCCAGTTAATAGAAGGGGGAAAACTCTTAATGAAAGTCTAAGGCCTGTTTTTCAGTAAGAGCTACACAATCATCCTTAATGCTTTAACTTGTCAAGGTAAGAGTCTCAGTTAAAATTACTTTTGTAGTAACAAACCAAGACAAATATAAATATGCCCACTCCAGGCAACAGAATATATGAAATGCAAGATAACGAGCAGCTGTTCAGCAGCTCTTACTACAGTAAGCACAGCTTGCTACTTCATAGAAGCAGGAGAATTGTCAATCTTATCTCCTGTTCTCTCCATAACCATTAAACACGGAGATAAAAACACAACCCAATCCACACAGAAACCTCATGGGTTCTCCTCTCGTGTAATATGAGGCAGCACTCTCAAATGACTTCCTCCAAGGAGAATTCAAAAATTATGTTAACATCATATTTGCCATCCAGAGGGACCTTGACAGGCTAGGGAGGTGGGCCCATGAGAACCTCATCAAGGCCAAGTGCAACATCCTGCACAGGGGAAAGGACAATTTCAAGCACAAATACAGGTTGGGCAACAAGTGGATTGAGAGCAGCCCTGCAGAGAAGGGGGTGCTGGTGAATAAAAAACTGATATAAGCCAGCAATCTGGGCTTACAGCCCAGAAAGCCAATCACATCTCGGGCTGCATCAAAAGGAAGCTAGGCCAGCAGATCAAGGGAAATAATTCTGCCCTTCCACTCAGCTCTCATAACACCTATCTTGAGTACTGCATTCAACTCTGGAGCTGCCAGTATAAGACAGACACAGACCTGCTTAAGCAAATCCAGAGGGCCACGAAGGTGAGGGAGCACCTTTCCTATGAAGACAGGCTGAAAGAGTTGAGGTTGTTCACCCCCAAGAACAGAGACAGAAGACTTCAGGGAGACCTTATAGCTTTCAGTACCCAAAAGAGCCTACACAAGAGATGGGGAGGGACTATTTTATCAGGGAGTGTAGTGACAGGACAAAGGGTAATGGTTTTAAACTGAAAGAGGGTAGACCTGGGTAAGTTATTATGAAGATATTCTTTACTATGAGAGAGTGGAATACATCTTCTAGGGAAGTTGTGGATGTCCCATCTCTGGAAACTCTGGAAACATTCAAGGGCAAGCTGGATAGGCCTTTGAGCAACTTGGTCTCATGGGAAGTCTCCCTGCACATGGCACGGAGTTGGAAACAATAATCTTTAACATTACTTCAAACCCAAAAGACTATCACCTTCCTTACTTAAAAAAAAAAAACAAAAACAACCAAACCACCTCACAAACATCTTTCATATAGTATATACCTTAAAAATCTTATTTTGCATACAAATAAGTGCCATCACATTGAGTCCTCCTCTTCTATACATGGGGTAGGGATTATATATGGCATAGGGTTTCCTTTCTCAGTCCAAGGGTTGGATTACAATGATGCATTTCCTGGCAAACTGCAAGTGGACAACCTTAAGACCAGTACATCACACTTCAGTCAATGGCCTTTTTTGCTGTACTGAAATATTTAAAAATAAAGATTAAATGGCTGATCTGAAATATGAAAGATTTGCTGTCTATTCTCCAAATATATTCCACTCTGTATATTCAATACTATTTTTTTATTCCCATCATATGAAAAAAAAATGTTTCAGTATCATTAAATTAAGGTAAAAAAATTAGAAGAAGTGTATTTATGTCATACCTAGTTTCTTCTTAATGGCTTCTAAAATACTATCAGAGTCTCGCAGCATACAGGGCGTGGTAGTGCAGACCTGAATATGGTATTTCCCAACAGGTTTGCGATTGTACATGGTATAGAAGGTTGCTACTTCATACACCCTCATGGGAGGCATATCTAAAACTTCAGCAACCTGCGTTAAGGGGAAAATAGACACTATGTTGAATTCTCACAGCATGTCAGTAAAGGCATTCAACAAAATATTTCAATAACATAACCTCTGTCTGCATTACTGGATAAATAAAAGGGAGAGGATGGGTATCAAAGCACAAATGTATTTAAATGGCAAGAAAAGACATCTGAATTGGAGTCACCATGCCTAAGCACAAGCTCCACTAAGCCAAGGATTATCAGAGCAAGAAGCTCAAGTCAATTCCCTTCATCATACACAAGCCAGATGTGAGGAGTCAGCTGGGTTGCAGCATTCACTGTCAGCTTTGCTTCATGCCACAATTCTGCTCTTTTGCTGTAGTTTTGCCCATCTGCCCACAGTGACCCACATAAGCCTTTTGCTAAGGGACTCTTAGAGGCTGATACTACACTCATCTTATTCAGCAACAGCAGGTCCTTCTCAGGTTCTGTGATGCACCAGGGTTAGCCTTAGAAACACCACAGCTACATCTGCAGATTGGCGTCATAGCTAATAAACCAGGAGTGAAGCGCCATCTCCATGGAGACAGTTCTGGAATAAGTATCCCTAACCTCAGTAACCTGGAACCCTGGCACACCGCTCAAACTGAGAACTGACTCGAAAGAGTAACTGTATTATGTTCCAATCTGTACAGCAAGCAAGAAACACTCCATGGAAAACACTCACTCACATAAAAAACTTTAAGATCTCTTTAAACATAGTATCAATCTGAAATTTAGAGTAAATAAATCTAAATGCCTTTCCCATTCAGTGTTAATGGAGATTTGAGGCTATATGCTACGCTGCAGAAACAGTAGCAAAAACAATTTGTTCATTGTGGAATCTGCACTTCTTCAATCATTTCTATAATGCTGACAGTCCTTGCTTAGCCTACTTTGATTCAGTTTAAAACTTTTCACTTTAAAACTGATGATATGCCAGATGTAACACAAATTATGACAGATTTATTCATATGAATATAAAAGGGAATTTTATATTTTTTTTTTGCATTTTATAACTGTCACCCAGCTTATCGCTTTGGAGTAGTGCTTGCTTGCTTACCTATTCTGAAACAATTGTAATAAACAATCTGTTGAGCTTTCCAGGCACTTGTGGTGAGGCATTACGAAACGCTCATGACACATACTACACTAATGCTGCTTTGCAGAAGTCTTTACAGACCCAGAGATTAAATACAATCCTGGCAGTGTGTGTAGTGCCACTAATCTGAGAGGAGGGAAAAAAAAAACAAACAAAAAAACAACCAACAAACTAGAACAACACTATCTTGTTTTCTTTGACCAAATTCAGCAGTGAACAAAATGTTTCAAGTTTCTGTTTCTACTTCCAGGATGATTCTGGGAAGAGAGCCTATCTAAATAAAGCACATGTAATTTTTGTTTTCTTCTCTTTGTAGTTTCTAGCAATGGGATAACATTATGTAACTGAGCCAAGAGTTCCTGGGTTAATTTTCCTTTTTTTTTTTTTTTTCTTTTTTAAAACACAGTCTCATAGGGAATTCTCACAGTTCTGTGCCACATGTATGCTTTGATAAACAAGTGCCATTATTCTAGCAAGCTCTTTAAAGGAAATAGTAAAACTATGCTTTAAAGATAATTAAGTACTAAATACCTTGTTCATAGCCGATATGGGCAACCATCCATGCTGTCTCTGGGCCAAATCTAGTACTGCCATGACAGCTGCAGACTTGTGTCCCTCTGGGTAGTTGTTTATAATCGCTTCTATGCGCTTTTTAAAGGGAAATAGAGGGAAAAAAATGTCAGTACTGAGCTAAAAGCAAAGTTATGTATTTTACATATTTAACTTCTTTTTTTTGTCCACATACCTTTTGGTTTTCAGGTGTGAACTCAAATGGCGTATCTGGATTATTTTCAGGACTATCTCGGTGCTTTAAGAAAAAATGTAAAAATAGGGTTGTCAAGAAATTATTCAGGACAAATTTACTATTGTATACAATTCTTTCTCATTGTACAATTACAATTTAGTTGCTATAATAAAACTATATATTCCAGATAAAAAATTCATAGTATTCAAGCACAAATGATAAAATATCTCTGGGAGAGTTACAACAAAGTGCCAATAATTATTTAATCACTTCAAAACAATGACTGATTCCTGTTATTTCCTATTAAAAATTATTTCTGGAGGAATAATTACCAAAATAACTCTTTTTTTTTTTTAAACACTTAATACATTTTGGCAATTATGTTCAAACTCATAACAGGTAGATTAAGAGTCCTCTCATTAATGCCTTAATAAATAATAAGGGGCTAAAACAGCAGCTCCCTTTTTTTCTTTTCATGTGAGACATTACTGATAAAAACTTCTAAATTCATCAGGAAGCTTGCTATGTAACTAAAACATTTGCATATTTTAACAATCTTTTGATTTGTAATGGATTTTAATATTTTAATTTTAGATACAATTCTGAGTCAGAGTGGAAGAAACAGAATTATAAATTAGTATTTCCAAAATAAGATGTTCTGTCTTTATTTTTAATGTGGTCTTCTAGGGAAAAATCAAATTGAAATTAGTTAATCTATTGTCAAGAAACAGAAATTTGTAGGTCTTAAAACAGTTAAATTTTCCTACAATAAAACCTCTGTTCTAACAAAAATCCTTATCCACTAGAAAAACTTCTTGCACAAAATTTTCAGTTATCTCTAAGCAGCGCATTATAATATTCTTGAAATACTCACAGGTAAGTTTCCAAACTTTATATAGTTTTCAAGTCAAGAAAGTTTTAAATTCAATGGAAAGTTTATGGAAGAACACAAACTACAGTTAAGGCTTGATGTTAAAAATATCCCACCACCAGATAAAAATAAAAGCTTTAAAAGCACATTTACCAAAAAGAAACCCAGTCCACTGACTTTCACTCTTAGCATTTTCTCCAGTAACGTAGGGCGATTTTGCAGTTATTAAGCAGCAAAGGATTAAATGAAAAATCTTAACACTGAAAGATATTTATATACTGAAAGGCTGTCATCAGTGCAGAACTTAAAATACGCATGGTCCATAGCTATTTCTGGATTTAGGAATTTTAACATGGAAATATCAAAAAGCCAAATACTGAATAACATCTGTTAGTCTAACAGGAGATACCTTTTGCTTATATCCATATCCTGGAGCAGACACTACTAACTACTGCCACCATCAATGTGACAGCACATACCCTTACCACAGTTCCAAGTCAAATAGGAAAGTACAGTCAATGTTAGCTTCTCCACTTTTCCCTAATAACTAAAAGTATAATATAGAAAGATAACCAATTCCCTTTGAACACAATTATATTTTATTAAGTATGAATATATTGCTCATTGTGTGGTATACAAGGTAACACAAAACAGCTACTATTTTAGACCAACCCTTCCAGATAAAAGTTTTGACTTCTCAATGTAGTGCTGGTGAGGGTTTTATGACAATTTTGATCAAAGCTTTCAAAAAGAGGCTGATGGAGGAAAAACTGATAGGAATTATTAAGCAACTTTGCCATCCCCCCCGTCCCCTCCAATCTTCCAATGCCTAATAACCTTTTCAGCGTAAAAGTTTTTCCTGATATTCAGTCCTTAAATACTCTCTCTACATGTGAAAGGAATAATAAAGACCTTGCATCTGATGTCAGAATTTGCCACACAGCTCTGAGCAATATACCTGAGATATATTGTTAAAGGCTACATAGAGCACAAGTGAGAACTAAGGAAGATCATACCTTTTTTTGTTTTCCATTAGATTTTTCATTTAATTGTGTGCTGTAGAGATTTTTTGTGTTCACAAAGTGCTTACAGGGTTCTAGCCCTACTGAATTGTTAGGAATCGGCACGTTGCTGCCTATTTTTTAGGATACGGATTCTGCAGAGAAATATCAATGTTGGAAGGAATACCATGTTAAACTACAGAATGACTGAGGTTGGAAGGGACCCCTGGAGGTCACCTGGATTTACGTCCCCCGCTCAAGCAGATTTGGTTTTCCAGGACCATGTCCAGATTTATTCTTATGAATATCACCTAGGTGGGAGACTCTACAATCTCCCTAGGCAATTTGTGACAGTGCTTGATCACCTTCAAAGTAAACAACTGTTTCCTGATGTTCTCCAAGGCCATTCCCTCTGGTCATGTCACTGTGTATCACTGAAAAGAGCCTGGCTCCATCCTCTTTTCATCTTCCTTTCATGTATTTATGGACATTGATAAAATCACCCTGCATCCAGCCTTCTCTAACAATCCCAGCTCTCAGCCTTTCCTTGTACTGGAGATACTAATAAAAATAAACCAATGTATTAAGGCTTCCTCCACACACAAGCCAAATACAAACAATTATGTCCATACCAGCTACAGCAATTTGTTGAAAAGCAAGGTCAAACTCTAGCCAGACGTTTTTTCCAGTTCCCTTCACATGCTTTCTAGTTTCCTGAGATCTTACACAGTATGTTTTTGCTCCATGCATAGCTTGACAGTATCACTTTGTATTGCAACATTCATCCTAACTTACTGAAAGTATTCAAAACTGCACTGTGAAGGCCTCCCCTAGCCATGCTACTCCTACAGATAATAGCAGTCTCCTGTGGAATGTACTAGGTGTGCTAAATGTTCATTTCACATTCATTCCTCTACACCAACCTGGGCTATTTTTTTATTCTCTTTCATGTGTTTTACACAACACAGAATTATCAGAAAGTGCTGAAGAATTACATGAGTGAATAGAATAATGTAGCTCTCATATAGACAGCAGAAACACCAACATCAAATTTCACCTAAGCTCTGTAGTAAAAACCAGTCCAAAACACAGTAATACCAAACAACAAAATTGTGTGGTCTGCAAGGGAAATTCTGTTCAGCACAACAACCTGTTTGTAGCAAATCAGCAATGAAATGTATTACTTCTTTTCCCAGGGGAAATCACCTTGCATTGACTATTCTAGCAAAACTCAAGATATAAATGTCAAAAGAAGAATGGTGGAAATGCTTTCAGCCCCGAGTATTTTTACAAGTAACTACAACTATAATATAGAAATTATCTTCTGTACTGAGCCCCCTTGCAGCCCTATGACAAAGCCCACATTAGAGCAGTTCTTGTGTTAGGGAAACTCATCCCACGGATTTAAAAATCACAAAGCAGAAGAAGTAAGTTTGATTTTGCCTCTATACTCGGCACTGGTGAGACCCCACCTGGAGTA